>CM032155.1:19459668-19648584 GCA_018901935.1 Pugionium cornutum
AATTTCCTTTCCTTAGGATTTTCCTTTTGCATTTTTCCCAAATCCCATATAAAAAGAAACTCTCCTAATAATTTAGGAGCACCCTAATTGTCTTCTTTCTTTGTAGCACACATGGGAGAAGAGAATAGAGACGCAGCTGAAGCCATGATGGCCATATTCACCACACTCCAAACACAACTCGCATCCATAGGCGAGAGGTTGGAGCGCGTGGAGAGACCAGTAAGATTCCAGGCCATAAGGCACGTGAGAGCTGAGCCAGATCGTCCTGAGGGTCCTGAGTACCTTAGGACACAGCACGAACAGGAGGAACCCCAGCCAGATGGAGATGAGGACACGCAACCTCATAACTATCACCATAGGCCGAGAGGACCTCCACGGCAACCAGAGGCAGAAGATGATGGCTTTGAGCCATATGGTCTTCACCAGAGACCAAGTGTGCCTCCTAGACGTCATGAGGATGGAGATGAACACACCTATAACCGGGTAATTCATCCTGATGTTAAACTAACTCCTCCAACTTTTGCAGAAAAAGTAGACCCCGAGGCTTACCTAGATTGGGAGAAGTGAATGGATCATATCTTTGATCACTACAACCAACCAGGACCTAGGAGAGTCTCAATGGCAGTAGCACAACTCACGGACAATGCCCTCATCTGGTGGGATCGTTAGGTATCTGACAGAAGGAGGAAGAGAATGAGACCCGTAGACTCATGGGTCGACATGAAAGACCTCATGCGACAAAGGTTTGTTCCACCTTACTTTCATAGAGACTTGCAACGTCGTTTTTGTACTCTTAAGCAAGGTACTAGATCAGTAGAGGAGTACTATGAAGAGTTCAAGAAGCTAAGGAACAGATTGGAGCTCAATGATGATGAAGAAGCATTGATGGCACAATTCTTGGATGGACTCCAAGAAAGAATCAGCCGCAAGGTGGAAAGGCAAATCTACAATGACTTCAAAGACTTGTTCCACCTATCTGTCCAGGCTGAGCAGCACATCAAATGTAAGAACCAAGACATCCGCAGCAAGCCTAAGACACCTTGGGCACCAAGCAACATGCCCAAGCCCGTATACAAAGGCAAGAGCATAGAGATCGAGTCAAGGTTTAAGAGCAAGCCTCCTAAACCCACCCGTGACCAGAGAGAGCCTGGTAAGTCTTCTAACCCTCAAAGATCACGTGACATCACTTGTTTCAGGTGTAGGGGTCGTGGACACATCTCAAGGGAGTGCCCAAACAACCGGGTCATGTTGATTACGGAGGCTGGAGAATATGAGTCCCAAGATGAAGAGGACTATGAACCAGAAGAGGAGTATGGTGACATTGAGTACCCTGATGTGGGGGAAGTGCTGGTCACTAGACACATCCTCAGTGAAATGGTGGATCCTTCAGAGACCATCCAAAGGGAGAACATCTTCCACTGCCATTGCACCATCAAGGGCAAGGTATGTAACCTCATCATAGATGGTGGTTCTTGCACTAACGTTGCTAGTGCATATATGGTTGATAAGCTAGGTCTAGAAAAGACAAGGCATCCTCGACCATATAGACTGAGATGGGTGGATGACAAAGTGGAGCTCAAGATCCATGAGCAAGTCACTGTGCCATTCAGTGTGGGCAAGTACCAAGACCAAGTCGTGTGCGACGTGGTGCCCATGCAAGCTGGCCATCTCCTGCTAGGAAGACCATGACAGTTTGACAAAGAGACCAGGTATGATGGCCAAACCAATCTCTACACATTTGTGCATGACAAAAGAAAGGTCAGCTTGGCTCCTCTTACACCTGCCCAGGTACATGAGCTACAACTTCAAATGAGTAAGGAAAAGAAACTTATCAAGTCTAATTTTCTTATTCAACCAAGCCATGTCCGGAGAGCTTTAGCCTCGAAGGATTTAATGTTACTAATGGTTTTCAAGGAAGTGTTGAATGTAGAAAAAGAACAGGTAGAGCTACCTCCTGAAGTAGGAACTCTCCTCAACAAGTTCCAGGATGTATTTCCAGAGGAGATACCAGCAGGCTTGCCTCCTTTACGTGGCATAGAACGCCAGATTGATCTAGTGCCCAGAGCAGCCCTGCCCAACCGGCCAGCCTACCGGATGAGTCCAGAGGAGTCCAAGGAGCTTGAGAAGCAAGTCAAGGAGCTCTTGGAGAAAGGCTATGTTTGAGAGAGCCTCAGTCCATGTGCCGTACCAGTGCTACTAGTGCCCAAGAAGGATGGGACTTGGCGCATGTGCGTGGACTGCCGAGCAATCAACAACATCACAGTCAAGTACTGGCATCCAATACCACGGCTGGATGACATGCTAGATGAGCTGAGTGGAGCCACGATCTTTTCCAAGATAGATCTCAAGAGTGGATACCACCAGGTCAGGATGAAAGAAGGTGATGAATGGAAGACTGCTTTCAAGACAAAGCAAGGGCTCTATGAGTGGACAGTCATGCCATTTGGCTTGACTAATGCCCCAAGCACCTTCATGCGCCTTATGAACCAAGTTCTTAGGGCGTACATCAGTAAGTTTGTAGGGGTTTACTTTGATGACATACTAGTTTATAGTAAGTGCCTACGGGAACACCTCACACATTTTGAGATGGTGCTTAAAACCCTTCGACAAGAAGAGCTTTATGCCAATCTCAAGAAGTGCATCTTTTGTACTGATAAACTTGTCTTTTTAGGTTTTGTTGTAAGTTCACAGGGCCTACAGGTTGATGAAGAGAAGATTCGAGCCATACAAGAATGGCCAACACTAGGCAACATCAGCCAAGTAAGGAGCTTCCACGGACTGGCCAGCTTCTATAGGAGATTCGTGCCCAACTTCAGCAGTATTGCCTCACCACTGACGGCAGTAGTGAAGAAGAACGTGGGATTCAGCTGGGGAGAAGCTCAGGAGAAGGCATTCAAGGCCTTGAAGGACAGCCTTACACATGCACCAGTGCTAGTCCTGCCTGACTTCAACAAGATGTTTGAAGTGGAATGTGATGCCTCTGGAATAGGCATAGGAGCAGTGCTAACCCAAGGAGGGAGACCAGTGGCATGCTTCAGTGAGAAGCTAGGTGGTGCCTCACTGAACTACCCCACTTATGACAAGGAGCTCTATGCCCTTGTCCGAGCATTGGAGACTTGGCAGCATTACTTGTTGTCCAAGGAGTTTGTGATCCACACTGATCACGAGACTCTCAAACACCTCAGAGGGCAAACCAATCTCAAGAGGAGACATGCCAGGTGGATGGAGTTCATAGAGACCTTCCCGTACATCATCAAGTACAAGAAGGGCAAAGACAATGTGGTAGCCGATGCACTATCAAGGAGGTTTGCCTTGATATCAACCATGGAGGCAAAGGTCCTAGGATTCGAGCACATCAAGGATCTATACAAGGATGATCCTGACCTTGCTGAGAGCTACAAGGAGTGTAGCACAGGGAGTCATGACAAATTCAACATCCATGAGGGATTCTTGTTCCGAGAAAGAAGGTTGTGCATACCACTAGGATCACTAAGGGAGCTTATCATCCGAGAAGCTCATGGAGGAGGACTCATGGGCCACTTTGGTGTCGACAAGACTCTAGCAGTGGTCAAGGAGCACTTCTACTGGCAACACATCAAGAGGACAGTAGAAGCACATTGTGCAAGATGCATCACTTGCAAGAAGGCAAAGTCCCGAGTGCAACCTCACGGGTTGTATCTCTCGCTGCCCATACCAACACATCCATGGGTGGACATCTCGATGGATTTTGTTCTAGGTCTGCCCAAGATCAACCACAAAGATGCAATCTTTGTAGTGGTGGACAGATTCTCCAAGATGGCACACTTCATTCCATATGCCAATGTCAATGATGCCACACAAACAGCTGAGCTGTTCTTCATGGAGATAGTACGGCTTCATGGACTACCAAGGACCATCGTATCAGACAGGGACACCAAGTTCCTCAGCCATTTCTGAAGGACCCTTTGGAGAAGGCTAGGCACGAAGCTACTCTTCTCTACCACCTGCCATCCTCAAACCGATGGCCAAACTGAAGTTGTCAACAGAACACTATCAACCCTTCTCAGGACTACACTAGAGAAGAACCTAAAGACTTGGATGGAGTGCCTGTCATTCATAGAGTTCGCTTACAACCGAGTTGTGCACTCAACAACCAAGAAGACACCATTTGAAGTAGTATACGGCTTCAACCCTCTCACCCCATTGGAGCAAACACCACTACCACCAGCTGAGATGACCAACCTAAACGGAGCATCCAAGGCAGAGTTCATAAGGAGGTTACACCAGAAGGTAGCAGAAAACTTGGAGAAGAGGACCGGACAGTAGGTGACTCATGCCAACAAGGGAAGAAAGGAGGTGATCTTTCAACAAGGCGATTGGGTGTGGCTACACCTACGACAGGAGAGGTTCCCAAACCTAAGGAGTTTCAAGCTAGCACCAAGAGGAGATGGACCATTCAGAGGGCTCGAGAGGATCAACAACAACGCCTACCGGATCGAGCTCCCAGGTGAGTTTAATGTGTCCAATACGTTCAATGTTACTGACTTAGCCCCTTTCCATGCAGATGAACCAGTTTTGAGGACAAAACCTACTAAAGAGGGAGGGGATGATGAGGACATCAGGTCGTACATCCAACCAGGAGACCAGATTAGCCGACCAGGAAGCTTGCCCGAGACAGCCGGACCATCTGGCACGCCTGCCGGCCCAAGCAGTACCGCCGGACCCTCGACCACAAGGACCAGAGCAACCAGCATTGCCGGCGGAGAGGCCCAAGCTTCCGGCACACTTGGTGGCGACGTGGATGACACCGCCGGTCCCTCTGGTGATGCCGCCAACTCTGGGATCAACTTGGCCGGTCCTGAAGGCATTCCGGCCAGTACCTCGCACAATCCAGCCGGTACAGCCGATCCAGCCGAGTACACGCACATTTCCACTTCTACACAAGAGGACTCGGACCAAATGATCTACCAGCTCCAGCACATGCACCTAGAGCAAGTATCTACACCAGTGGTACCTCAAGGAGCAATGACAAGAAGCAGATCAAGGGCACTCTTCCACAAATTCAGCTTATGGGTCGACAAGCTCCTAGAGGAAGAGCAGCTAAGGAAAATGGGCCAGAAGAGCAAATTAGAGTCCAAAGGCTTCTCAACAACACAAGGAACATCAGAGACTTGGGCTTTAGTGGTAAGAGAGGTCAGGGCCCAAAGATATTTAACCCTACTCCAAGTCGAAGACTAGGAGCAAGGCGCGTGCATGCCACAAGGACGGCCACCTTCCATTTCTTGGCCGTGAGGTGAGTTAAGGTTAGTTTACATTCGAATATATGCCTCTTTCTGTTTTGCAGGGTAGGATCTAGTTGCTTTACATTTTTGAGTCAAGAACATTTTAGGAATAGGTCCTTTTTCGGTTATACACTTTTGTATCTTTTTCCTTTTGTGCACTTTTGTAAACTTTCCTTTTATTTGTTTGAGTCGACCCTAGAAGGTCAAGCTGTCGAGCATATTAATAAGGCTCCTTCTAGCGTTGTAGTTCGACAACCTTTTTGTTAATTAATAAAGATCGATTTCTTTACAAGTTATTCTCTCAAAGAAGCTTGTGCGCTTAGAACCTAGTTGAGACCAGCCCTCCTAGCTCTAAGTTTGTGATTTATCACGAGGTTCATCACCCCTCGTGTGGTTCACTTCACCCTTCCATCTTTTACCAACCAGAAAACCCCCATCCAGAAGCCTAAGGTTGAGTTTCTCACCTAATCTTCTACAAACAGCCCACGCGCATACATCCTTGAATCAAGGCTTGTATCACCGTCCTTGTGGCATGCACGCGCCTTGCTCCTAGTCTTCGACTTGGAGTAGGGTTAAGAATCTTTGCGCCCTGGCCTCTCTTTTCACTGAAACCCAAGTCTCTGATGTCCCTTGTGTTGTTGAGAAGCCGTTGGACTCTTCCTTGCATTTTTGGCCCATTGTCCTTAGTCGATCTTCCTCTAGGAGCTTGTCGACCCATAAGCTGAATTTGTGGAAGAGTGCCCTTGATCTGCTTCTTGTCATTGCTTCTTGAGGTACCACTAGTGTTGATACTTCCTCTAGGTGCATGTCCTGGAGCTGGTAGCTCATTTGGTCCGAGTCCCCTTGTGTAGAAGTGGAAATGCGCGTGTACTCGGCTGGATCGGCTGGATTATGCGAGGTACTGGCCGGAATGCCTTCAGGACCAGCCAAGTTGATCCCGGAGTTGGCGGCATCACCAGAGGGACCGGTGGTGTCATCCACGTTGCCACCAAGTGTGACGGAAGCTTGGGCCCCTCCGCCGGCAATGCTAGTTGCTCTGGTCCTTGTGGTCCAGGGTCCGGCGGTACTGCTTGGGCCGGCAGGCGTGCCAGATGGTCCGGCTGTCTCGGGCAAGCTTCCTGGTCGGCCAGTCTGGTCTCCTGGTTGGATGTACGACCTGATGTCCTCATCACTTCCACCTTCCATTTCTTGGCCGTGAGGTAAGAAAAGTAAGTTTTCAATTCGAATATATGCCTCTTTCTGTTTTGCAGGGTAGGATCTAGATTTTTTACATTTTTGAGTCAAAGACGTTTTAAGAATAGATCCTTTTTCGGTTATGCACTTTTGTACATTTTCCATTTGTGCACTTTTGTAAACTTTTCTTTTCTTTCTTTGAGTCGACCCTAGAAGGTCAAGCTGTCGAGCATATTAATAAGGCTCCTTCCAGGATTGTAGTTCGACAACCTTTTTGATAATTAATAAAGTGCGAATTTTCTTCTTACAAGTTTTCTCTATAAGAATCTTCTACGCTTAGAACCTAGTCGAGACCAGCTCTCCTAGCTCTAAGTTTGTGATTTATCATGAGGTTCATCATCCTTCGTATGGTTCACATCACCCTTCCATCAAATACCAACCCAAAACCCCCTATCCAAGAAGTTTAAGGTCGAGTTTCTCACCTAACTTTCTCCAAACAGCCCATGCGCATATAAGCCTTGAATCGAGGCTTGTATCAGAATGGAATTTGGAGATGCAAGTCTTGACGATCAAGACGATATCACACCAAATTTGCATTCAGTCGGTAATTGCCATGGAAATCCTTGAAGCACTACGATCAACTTTTTATCACATTGAAAATCCTTGAGCACATTTGGTGCCATCCTATGCCTTTTGCTCTTACGAACCTTCTGCTCCTCATCGTATTCAGTAACATCTTCATTTTCATCTTCATTATCCGCAATGTCATCAGCGGCAAATATTTCTGGTTGTTCTTCCATGGTCCCAATATCATCTCCTTTATTCACATTGTCCTGCGAAAGACCAAGAGAGAACGAAGGTATGGATGATAAAAAAGCCGAATCATTGATCAGTATGGGTTCAATCCTCTGATCAACATTAGCGACGTACAACTATGACTATCAGTTACATATCAATAATATCAAAAAATGTTCAATGGGTAAAACGTACCATTTCAGTTTCATCTTACCCAACATCAGTCTCAACTTCACCTTCTGTTTGAACGTTTGGTTCATTGGGAGGGTTGTCGACATTTATGTCACCCACATCGTCAACATGATCGTCATGCACCAAAAAATTCACCTATTTTTATCATTCATATAATTTCGGATAATAAATTAGTTATCAGCCATTAAAAATGAATTACAATAATAAGATTGGAATAACAAACTATGTAGCATGCTAACATAATAAATATCCAGAACAATAAATGTAACTATTTTTAAGAATGAAAATGTGTTTGATACACGGTTAAATAGTTCATAACAACATACTTCGTCTTCTTCAGTCTGATTAAGTGAACCAAAAACAACATTTATTGCATCAGATGCATCCGATTCCGCTCTTGTTACATCAGTAGATGAGTCCTTGGCAGTCGACCTTTCTGATGACATTGCTCGTCCCAGCATTATTATCACGGTTTCCAGGAATAGAATGATGTTCTACAAAGACATTGAACGATGTATACTTGTCCTCTTCATTGATTGTCGTAATGCCATCTTCCGGAATAATGCACTACACAGCGACCTAAGGAGAACAATATAGGTAATCAATTTGATTAGTGTGGTGTAAAACTGTATATCCTGGTTAATTTACAAAACAGCAGTTGTAAAATTCATTCATCACAATGTAAACAAACAAATACCATGGTAAAGAAATTTATATCAACCGAACACGACACCAACTCATAGCGATTAAAAGCTATATGCGTAAAAACTTGTGATTTGGAATTATTCTTGATAATTATTAATTTGTCACCAATTAACAAAGTTTTTAGGATGCTAACATAAGAGGTATCCGGAACAAGATATCATTAACGTAACTTAAATAAAAACAATGAATACGTACTCAAAATGCATAAAATGATCACAAAATATATGGAAAATATATTGCATTCTTCATCAAGTATATTGGCATGTCACGGACTAAGTCCAATTTCCTTCTTCTTTGAAGACAATGAATTATCACGCATTTATCTCCTTGTTCTTCGGTATCGTCTTCGAAATCGGACGCAAAGAAGAGTCACTAAATTTTTCAAAATTGAGTAATAATGGAATTGTTTCAACCATAAAAAGTTGGATTGAATGAACAAAAACCTAAACAGCAATCAAAGTTTGGGATAAAGCAAGAACATCCCTTTTCACACTTGAAACCACCAAATCAAATGCAAGGCTTCCCCAAAGATAAGCAAAAAATGCAGCTAAATCCCGAATGAGTTCCACATGATTTTTGTCAATCTTGGGAATATGGGAGGTAGGCACCAAGACAGATTTCGTGTTAGCAAGACAAGCATACTTGATCCTTTCCTCTTTATCAGCTACAATTTTCCTTTTCAGCATCTTAATTGTGAGATCAATTGTGCATGTTTGGAGATTACGAAGAGTGTTGGCCAATATGACTTCTCTTTAATCGGATGCTTCTTCTTGCCCTTGCTATAATTTGGAAACTTTCCGCATGAAAGACCGGTTATGATTGCAAACTCCATTAGCGAGAATCTTATCGGTTTCCCTGCAAAAAGAAACCATAACTCATGGAGTTTTGAAGTTTTAAACTGTCAGGTAATCATGAAGTGGCTAAAACTTCTGGAGTAGGATAGTTTTTCGGTTGTTGCAATGATTTTACCAAAAGCCGAGTTTCGAAAGAACTCTACCTCATGCTCTTCAAGAGCATTCATAATAGCATTTATCATTTTCGTTTTGTGGTATGAACTGATTCGCTCGCCGGAAGGTTTTTCACCAGCGGCAAACATCCTCTCGGGAAGTTGAGGATGAGAATCCTAAACATGCAAATTGGATGGAGTGGTTTGCATGCATACATTCCCATTTCAATTGTAAAAAACAAAAAAAAAAACCCAAGAAACTTACCATTTCGTAATCGTCCATGTCTTTTTTTTACTAAGATTTTTTACTATTCATGTGAATAGTGACAAAGTTACTCTATTTCGGTTTTCATCTTGCAAAATCGGCGCTTACGAAGTTTATACCTGCGAGATTCACAGAAGAGTTGTGACGGTTCGATTATTAAGGTGAAATCGAGAATCTTACTGTACTTAAGTGTGCCTGACACTGTTCACGTGAACGGTGAAAAGTATCAAAAACGGAGATTATTACCGGAAAAAATGTTGGTTTCAGAACTGGAAGTGGGATAGTTTGAGAATCACTGGGGAGAAAAGTGAAAATGAAAATATTTAGAAAAAAGCTTAGAGATAAAAACAACCGGGTAAAAAAAGTTATGAACACCATCTTTTTGAAATGAGATGTTTTTCCTTTCTCTTCATTAAATAAAAACAAATTTATCTGATAAATCTTTGCAACATATATTTTTTTTACAACGGTTACATATTAAAATAGGAATAATATCAAATTAATATTATTTATTCAATACTAAGAATAGTGAATAACTATTTACTTAATTTCGGCATTACTTTGGCTCATAAAATTTAAATATTCATTATCTACAAGTCCTCATACTAGGCTAATATAAATGACTACTCTATCATTTATATATCTACAAGAACTCCTCGATAACTTAATTAAAAAATAGATGTGTTCCCATGGATTGTTATCCATTGAACCGAACATATAGTGTAACCGAAACATTATAATCCTAAATGAACCGAACATATAGCGTAACCGAAACATTATAACCCTAAATGAACCGAACATATAGCGTAACCGAAACATTATAACCCTAAATGAACCGAATATATAGCGTAACCGAAACATTAATAACCCTAAATGAACCGGGTCGATACATGCTTCGATTCCGATTCTTAAGAGCTTCCTATTCTTCTTCCCAAGCAAGCTTCTTAGATCTTTCTCGTAAGTTCTCTTTAATAACATTTTACATCTCTTAACACTTCCAGTGATTTTCCTCGAGGGATTAAGTTAAGAGATTGATTAACCTGCTCGAGTTACAAAGTCTTTTGGAATCGAGAGATTATTTATGAGGAGGTGGAACCTAAAAACCCGGTGAAATCCGGAACAAAAAAGGAAAGGATTTGGATTCAAGCCTTCGTTCTTCTTCTTCTTTCTCTTCTCATTTGAATAGCTCTCCCTTTACGGGTTTCCGAAGAATTTGATATCTCAGCCATTTCTCTTCTCGCTTCTTCGTTTTCGTGCTTGGCGGCGTATATGTGTCTGTGACGTGAACAGCTTAGTCGATTTTCGTTTGCTTTCGTTCGCTGATTAGCAGTTTCGTACGACTAGGTTTTTTCGAGAAGAATATTTAGGTCGTCATTGCCAAGCGATTTCTTCGTGTTTCTTTTCCCGAATATTGGTTCAGAAATTTAGGGAACATCGAAATCGAGTCTGATATCATTGATAGCTTTTTTCGGGTTGAATACTGTTTTATAGTTTGATTTCGTTTCGGGTGTTTGATTAGCTTCGGTGTTTGGGAAATTATTTAGTTGACTTACTGAGTAGTTTTCCGATTTGTTGATGATTCTCACTGTTTTAAAAATTTTGGGTTCCTTGTATTCCTGATGAAGTAAGTCAATTTTCAGCGGGAAATTTGTACTTCCCCTTGACATTGTGGACCTCTCAACTAGTGAATGTCAAAGATTGTTGATAGGAGCTTATCCGTGAGAACCATAGAAAGTTATCATCCAGACGTCCGAGTTATTGCTAGCTTAGAGTGGTTTAGATGGAGAACACTGCATGGGAGGCGTTAGGTTCGAAGGTTTTGCTGAAGAAACATGAATTCATCCGTATTCTGGTCCAATGCTTATACTCGTTAGGATACAAGAAGTCTGCGTCTTGTCTTGAATACGAGTCAAACATCTCGTATAAATCTGGCGACTTTGAGTTTCTTGAATTTCAAGTTTTAAGTGGAAATTGGGATAGTTGCATCGCGGTGCTCGACAGAATTTTTGATAATTCCAAGGATGAGATGAGAAATACGGCTTTATATCTAGTGTTCAAGCAATGCTTGTTTGAGTATTTGACACGGGGAGATACTTCTCTAGCGCTAAATGTGCTACGGGAGCAAGCTCCAATGCTACGGATGGAAAAAGAGAAGATTCACAGGCTTGCTTGTGATATTGTTTCTTTGAAAGAGATGGAACCCGGTGAAGTAGACAACCTTTTAGTTCAAGATTTGAGGAAAAGGTTGTTAGTTGAACTGGAGAAGTTGATTCCTTTGCCAATTGTTATTCCTGGGAGAAGGTTGGAACATTTGGTTGAGACTGTTGTGATGGACCAAATTGATTCATGTTTGTATCATAACTCATGGGATACAGTATCACTCTACAAGGATCACCATTGCGGTAGAGACCAAATTCCTTCAGAAACAGTCCAGGTATTTTTAATCTGCCTTTGTAACCCACATGTTCTCAACTTGATATTGAGACAGCTATTGTCAAAATTTTGTTAGGCGAAATTGCCAAATTCCTGAGATTGTTGAGAGTTTTACAATGATAAACGCAATTTTGATGGTAATATACATCAAGTTGATGGTAATATACATCAAGTTGATGGTAATATACATCAAGTTGATGGTAATATACATCAAGTTGATGGTAATATACATCAAGTTTATGGTTACAAGTTGATGGTAATATACATCATACATGTATTCTTGATTTTTCTCACTGGTCCTTATTGTTTCTAAATCTCCTGTTGTCTTGCAGATTTTGATGGCACACAAAAATGAAGTGTGGTTTGTGCAATTCTCTAATAACGGCAAATATCTGGCCACTGCTTCAAGCGATTGCACAGCTATAATATGGAAGGTAACCATACCATTGCATTCACTTACTTTTACTTCATGGCATTGAGAAAAAGACCAGAGGAACTAACTCCCGTGGGTTAGAGAACCTTACTAGGTTTTTTGTTGTATATCACACAGTGAGGTGGAAAAAAAATAAAGGAAACATTTGGATGTCTGGCTTCAAGCTTGGCATATAAGGTAGAAAGTCATTTTAAGACCACAAAAAATGCAGTAACATAGCGATTTTTTTTTGTTTCGAGTCCTGCAACTAGGCCTAGTACATCAGTCTTAATAAATTTTCCCGTATGACTTGTCATTTTTTTAACTTTAATGATAATTTCGGGATTGTGTCTTAAAGGACCAAAATGGGGTTATCTATGGTCGTGTGACTGATTGATGTGTATCACTAAAACTTCGTGTTTCAGGTACTGGATGACAGCAAGGTTGAACTGAAGCACACGCTTCAGAGCCACCAAAATCCAGTTTCTTTTGTCTCGTGGAGCCCCGATGATACTAGGTTGCTTACATGTGGAAATGCAGAGGTGCTAAAACTATGGGATGTCGAGACAGGTGTGTTGAGACACACATTTGGAAACGACAATGGATTCACGGTCAGCTCTTGCGCATGGTTCCCTGACTCAACACGGCTTGTCTGTGGTAGTTCTGACCCAGAAAGAGGGATCGTAATGTGGGATACTGATGGGAACGAAATCAAAGCCTGGAGAGGAACGAGAATTCCAAAGGTTAGTATTGGTGAAAACGTTTGCATATATGTTCCCTGTTTTTGTCTTGGGAGTACTTGATCATTTAAAAAAATCTGCAATTTCCCAATAGGTAGTGGATTTGGCTATGACCCCGGATGGGGAGCATATGATAACGGTATTTTCGGATAAAGAGATTCGGATCTTGCATTTGGAGACGAAAGTTGAACGTGTTGTCTCTGAAGAACAGCCAATCACATCCCTTTCGGTTTCTGGTGATGGCAAGTTCTTTATAGTGAACTTAAGCAGCCAAGAGATACATCTTTGGGATCTTGGTGGAGAGTGGAAACAACCATGGAAGTTTACAGGTCACAAGCAGAGCAAATACGTAATAAGATCATGTTTTGGTGGGTTGGATTGTTCGTTCATAGCCAGTGGAAGCGAGGATTCACAAGTAAACATATTATCTACGAACCACGGTTTATTTTGGGTTATTTTCACTGAGATTGATATGTTGTTAACAGGTTTACATATGGAATCTGAAGAACGCAAAGCCGCTTGAAGTGTTATCAGGCCATTCCATGACTGTGAACTGTGTGAGCTGGAACCCGAGAAATCCTCGAATGCTTGCCTCTGCGAGTGATGACCAAACCATCCGTATTTGGGGACCAGTCAAACCGAAGAAACTGGAGAACTGGTTAGATAACCAAAAACCGCAGTAGCTTTAAACCGGGACCCATAGCTTTTTTTATCCTTCTTGGTTTCCATTTTATTCTCTTTGCACAATATTTTCTTGCTTTTAAAGTCTTGTTACGCTGTGTTTTTTTGGATCACCGGTTTTGAGACATGAATAAGGCCAAACCAGTGTTTTTAGAGAATTCATTTACAGATTTAACGAAACTTTTAACATTTATTTAAATATAATAATAACAGATACAAATTTGAAAAGTTGATATCTAATCCAATATCCAAATAATATAACACTTAACCATTCAATTATACCAAGGAATACAAAATTTTTCCAAACCCCTTTGAATCGCAACCAAATTCATACCAATTAACATAGTTTTTCTCCATTCTTATCTGGTTCCACTCTCAAATCTCCAATAAATTTTCCTTCAATTTTCCCCAATTTTTCCCCACAAATCCTAATACAAGATGCCCTTCCACAACTCTATTTTAAATAACTAAAACTCACGTATTAGCTTCAACGGGATTAAATATCTCTAACGGAGGTTAAATTTCTTTGAACGTCAGTTTATATTCCGTTACTTCTATTTAACGGAGAGTAATCGGATATAAATTTCAATGTTAAAAATGATAAAATTTTAACTTTAAATGTTTATAGTGTAAACGATAAACTCTCCACGTTTAAAGTGTTAGTGGCTGCGAATTTGGATGTTTTTTATGCGATTTCCCTAATATTTTTATATATATTTTAAAATAAATTATAACATATACACTAGTTTTTACACCAACAGTAACCTCCTTATATATCAACCGTTTAAATCTTATTGTAACATATACACTAATAGACTATTAGATAGGTTGCTTACATTAAATGCTCTAAATCTTTAAAGATTCGCGTATAATATTAGTCTGAAATGATTTTTTCTCTAGTTAAAAGTTCAGAATTTAGAAAAAAGTTTGGATGAAAGTTTAGAAATGGTGATTTTTTTCCGGCTACACCATCTTTACCATCTTTTCTTATATGCACTTTAGAAATTTTTTTAAAACTATGAGTTGACATCTCTTAATGATGTTACACTAATCAGAGCATTTAATGCTCGCTGCCATTTTTTGATCAAACTGTCTAGATGGACTATTGAGATGCGTTTTGAACAGTGAAATTGTAGACTATGTCACCATTAGTCGCAATCAATTGCAATCTCTACCGTGTTTCAGGCGATTTTGACTAACGTATGGGGGCAAAACCGAAAAGTTCAGTCGATGAACAGTAAAAAAATACTTTTCTCCATCCATTTTACTAATTTCAATTATTTTTTTGCTATTTTGCAAATTTTTCTTATTTTTAAATTTTAACATTTTTCTAATACAACATTATTTATTATTTATTTAAAATGTATTCAACCAACAACAAAACAAATTGTAAAATATAATTTATGAATTCTATCTACTAATGATTTGATTAGATCTTTTTAACTTGGATTTCTAATTTATTATTTAAAAAATAGTGGTTTTTGTATGTTTGTCCTAAGGATGATTTCACCAAAAACAAACTAACAAAGTACTTTTGGAAAATCAGATCTAATTTTAGGCATATGTACAAAATGTAAATATACAAACCTAACTTTTAAAAAATAAATTTATCTCATATTTAAGAGTAAATAAAACAAAATACTATACCCACTTAGTATTATTATTTTAGGTTGTATGATAACTTTTTTAATTTTAAATGTTTTAAATTTTTTGCTAAATTTTCTAAAATTTATTTTGCTTTTTATTTTTTAAATTTGTTATAAAGAATATAGATATAGATTTTTATGGATTTTTAATTGGGATAAAATAATAATAAGCCCACTTCAGAAGCAAACAAGACATCTCTATGCATTTAAAATAGAGCAACGTCACGAAGAGGACATTCCTCTGTAAAACTTGGAGAACCTGCAGAGAGTACTGCACCATCTCACCCATGCCTTTACAACAATCTGTTTTATGTTCTTGGATCTAGTGAATGAGGTGTCACATAAAGACACGTGTTACCTTTCTATTTGATGTAAAAGTTTATTTAAACAATGTAATCGCAACAATAGAGAAGCAACGAAAGAAAAATATGAAATAAGTTTCAGACTAGTTATAACACCCATCTCCAAAATACATGACACCTGTCATCACTTTGTACTTAATTTATAATTTATTTGAAATCTCATATAAAATATAAGTGATAATTCTTTTTATTAAAAGAATTCTCGTCAAATCCAAGTATACAATTATTAAAAAAAACATAAGAAAATAACTTTAAAAAAAATCTAACGATACTCAAGATTCAAAATAAAAATATATAAATAATGTTTAAAAATTCCCAAAACGTAACACTACCCCGAGTCACTACATCACTACTGCTCGAATTCACCTGTATCCAAAAGGAGGCATGAGTAATATAATTACTCAGTGAAACAATCACGCCTACCCACATATTTTCATTATACAAGTATATATATAATCTTGATAATTACTTTATTTAGAAATGAAAACTAGCACGATTGATTTCACAAAATTCGACACAAATACTACCAAGATATATGTATTTAAACCGTGTTTGCCTAAGTCACAATCACTCCTCCTCATCCCTAACCACGTCGGTTTAAGGATTCGGAACCCCCAAAGCCACGTCGGCTTAACACCACGGCCACGTCGGTCTATTCGCTCACGTCGAGCTCCCGTCACATCGATGGTTGTTTCCGACTTGCCAACCGTTAATGAACTACGACTCAACACCGCTGTTGTCGTAGCCCAACACCCATCAACGCAGCTAAACCAACTAACGTTACTCGATTCCACCATACCCGCGTTACGTGAATATCACATTCGCCACAAATTTATTTCCACATTAATGAATCAACCATTATACTTGCTTAGACTAATGTCTAATATTTATCTAATAATTATATTAGTTTATTTCAGTTAATTAATTGATTATGGTTCATTTTACTAGACCATAATCCACCATAAATAATTTAGTATCCTTAACCAATAAACCAACACATAATAATTTATCTTTTTTAATAATTAAGTCAACATAATAATTTCCCTTAAAATAATAAATTAACATAATATTTCTACTCTTTTCTCCCACCACGCCACACATGTAGATCACCATATTCCTATTCATCTTTTTAATATTTATTTATTTATTATCTAATAAATCCCTAATAAGTTTAACTTCTTTTTTCTGATAAAAACACCATTAATTCTTGCAACAATTAATTAATCCCTAATAGTATCCTTCGTCTCAAAAACACATGATTTCAACCTCTAATTTTCTCCATAAACGAAGCACTCATCAAAATACATATACATAATTGTATAATGAAAATCATAGATCATGTCTCACCTCACTGCGAAACCTGGGTTAATGGAATGTTGGAATCGTCGGTCGTGCGTAGATTTCTCTTCCTCCGACGATGGTACACACGAACACCTTGGCTCTCCAATGCTGAACTTTCTACCCCTCGGTTTTGTTGAAATCTCTCTTTTTCTTTTTGCTTTTGTTTTTGATGCGCGGCTGCCTCTAGTCCCCTTTGACGACGTCTTATATAGCAATTAGGGTTAATTAGGATTTCAGTAGAATTATCCGTTATACTCTCACTTCTATTTATGTGGACTTCATGGTTTAAATTTAGGCCCGTGATGTTACAATTCTCCCCCACCACAGAAGAATTCCTCCCCGAATTCGATGGTTCCACCTCTCTCTCATCGTGGTCCTTAAAAGAACTAGGGTAATCAATTCTCATATGATGTTCAGACTCCCACGTCTCTTCTTTAATTCTATCTCTTTCCCAACGAACACGTACTAATTTAACATTCTTCCCTTGCATATCAATTTTTCGTTGTCCAGTGATTTTTACCGGTTTACTAAGAATTGTCAAATTTTCTTCCAATTCCTTTGGGCGTTGTTGCATAATAAGTTGGCGTTCTTTGACAACTTTTTGGAGGACTGATACATGAAACACATCATCAAGGTCGCCCATACAAAGCCTCATATGGTGACACCTTTATGCTCTTATGATAGCTATTGTTGTACGCAAACTTTGCTAACGATAAATATTTCTCCCAACGACCTCCCCAATCCAACATACACGCTCGCAACATATCCCCAAGGGTTTGAATTATTCTTTCCGACTGTCCATCTGTCTGTCGGTGATGCGCGGTACTCAGATGCACTTTCATCCCAAGTGCCTTTTAAAATGCCTGCCAAAATATTGAGGTAAATTTCGGGTCTCGGTCCGAAACAATGCTCATTGGAACCCCATGCAACCTAACAATCATCTCCACATATACTCTTGCTAAGTGGTCCACACTGTCTGTCTTCTTAATCGCCAAGAAATGACTTGACTGCGTAAGTAGATCAACAATTACCTAAACCGTATTCAGTTCACTAATTGTCCTTGGGAGCCCTGTCATGAAATCCATAGTGATCATATCCTATTTCCATTCAGGCAACGGTAGACTTTGCTATTTACCAGGTACTCTACGTTCTGCCTTTACTAGTTGGCACGTAAGGCACTTCGCTACACATTCTGCGCTATCCCGTTTTATACCGTTTAAATGATAATAACATTTTAGATCTCGATATAACTTTGTCGGTCCCGGATGGATTGCAAAACGTGAGTGGTGTGCCTGCGATAAGATCTCATCCTTTAATTCCTTAACATTGGGAACACATACCCCATTCCTGTACAAGTAGGTTCCGTTGTCTGCAGTTTGGTATCCTTCCACATTATTATCCACAGCTTTTCTGAGTGCATCTTCTAGCATTTGAGCCTCACATATTTTCCAAAGTAAGTATGCCCGGTTTATGGCTTCCAATCCTATGGCATCTTTGGTAACCGTAGTAGCACACAAGCTTAATTTTCCCAAGGAAGCCACTAACTCCTCTGCTTCTCGTTCTTTTGATATGTCATTTCTCCTTTACTTAATTCATCTGCTACCATGTTAGCCTTTCCAGGGTGGTATGCGATTTCCAAGTCATAATCTACTAGTAGCTCCATCCATCTCCTATGTCTCAGATTAAGATCTGGTTGCGTAAATATATATTTTAAACTCTTGTGATTAGTAAAAAGTTGGACTTTTTTCCATATAAATACGCACGCTAAATTTTTAAAGCAAAAACAACTGCTGCCAATTTTAAATCATGGATGGGATAATTAATCTCATGTTTCCTCAACTGTCTAGACGCATAGGCAATTACTCGTTCTTGCTGCATCAACACACAACCCAATCCTGACCCTGATGGGTTAGTGTATACCAAATATGGTACCCCTGTCCTTGATAAACCAATATTGAAGTCTTAGTCAAATGCCGTTTCAACCTTCGAAAGCTCTCCTCACACTCTTTGGTCCAATTAAATTTTACATCATTTCTCGTAAGTTGAGTCATAGGCTTGGCTATACTCGCAAATCCTTCAACAAATTTTCGATAGTAACCCGCTAGGCCCAAAAAACTATGGACCTTTGTTGCGTTTCTAGGTGTCGGCCATCCCATAATCGTTGCAATTTTTTTTTCCGGATCCACTAATACTCTAGCTTCAGACACAACGTGACCTAGAAAGCCAATCTTCCTCTGCCAGAAATTACATTTGCTCAACTTATCATATAACTTGTGTTCTCGTAACTTTTCTAGTACTACCCTTAAGTGCTCCATATGAACAATGCAGCCGGATTTGTCCATTCTAGCCACACTTAAAACAAGTGAGCACCCTTCTAATCTCTACAAGCCCATATTCTAAGTATCCATGGTATGTTTCTACAGCTCAACTAATTTTCCTATCCTTGCTTGGGCCACTTTTTCCTGTTTGGTTTCCGTCTCAATGCCTTGTTCCACTAAGAATGTTGTTCCCACTAAATTGACCATGTTATTGTATTTTTGCACTATGCAGCGATTTTTTTTCACCTCTAGTCTCAAACATCTTTGAAACTTGAGTATCATGTTATATTCGTTTGTTCCTCTCCATCTGAAGCTCATAAATAGACAAAACTTCTAGATCACACTCCCGTACTGACTTAGACCCCTGTCAAAGATCGACAAACAACATAACCATTTGGTCTACAGCCTCTTGTAGAAAATGCACCCGTGCAAATTCCTCCTTAAAGTCGTGCCAACTAAGCATGTGGTTTGCATGAGTACTAATGACAACACTATCCACCAACTTGTGTTTCATCCCTTAAATATTAAATCGCCAATTGCTTCCAAAATGCAATCGAACACATGATGGTTTTGTAGTTCTTATCTAACATATTCACCCAGTTGTGTGTTGTAATCGGATCCATCCCTCCACTAAATTATTCAAATTCCTTAACATCTTCAAAGCATTCCAATATGTGGGCCTTGATCCCGTACTGGCATCTTTGGCACTAGAGTAGATGGTGGTGAGTATTGAGGTGCCCCAAACTCTTGAACAAGAGGCTCGAGTGCAGCGAACTCAAGAGCTGCATGCTCGGGCACTACAACTCTTGGTTTTCGGTTTGTTACAGGAACTTGCTGCAACTAAAACGCTAACGCCTCACGCATTTCTCACATCACAGCTGCATTTAGCACTGCATAATCCACCACTAGAGCACCAACGACTGGTTGTTGAGTTGGAGCAACACCTTCCTGCTCAAACGGCCAATCATTATGGTCTCGCTGACGATCCCAATACGCAAATAAGTCCTACGATTAACACTCCTCGGTGGCATATTTTTCACATAAACACTCGATTCACACATTACACTACAATAGTATTATAAATCAATGAAATTTAAATGACCTCATGCAAGTTACTCTGAGTGGTGCTCCTCCATTGAAAATACCTTTTTTAACTACTAAAACTATAAAACAGAGCTCTCCGGATCAGAACCGGAGTAGCAACCTCGCTCTGATACCAAAATTATAACACCCGTCTCCAAAATACATGACACGTGCCATCGCCTCGTACTTAACTTATAATTTATTTGAAATCTCATATAAATTATTAAAAAATCCAAGTATACAATTATTAAAAAAACATAAGAAAATAACTTTTAAAAAAATCTAACGATACTCAAGATTCAAAATAAAAATATATAAATAATGTTTAAAAATTCTCAAACGTAGCACCACCCCGAGTCACTACATCACTACTGCTCGAATTCACCTGCATCCAAAAGGAGGCATGAGTAACATAATTACTCAGTAAAACAATCACGCCTACCCATATATTTTTATTATACAAGTATATATATAATCTTGATAATTACTTTATTTAGAAATAAAAACTAGCACGATTGATTTCACAAAATTCGACACAAATACTACCAAGATATATGTATTTAAACCGTGTTTGCCTAAGTCACAACCACTCCTCCTCATCCCTAACCACGTCGGTTTAAGGATTCGGAACCCCCAAAGCCATGTCGGCTTAAAACCATGGCCACGTCGGCCTATTCGCTCACGTCAAGCTCCCGTCACATCGACAGTTGTTTCCAGCCTGCCACCCGTTAATGAACTACGACTCAACACCGCTGTTGTCGTAGCCCAACACCCATCAATGCAGCTAAACCAACTAACGTTACTCGATTCCACCATACCCGCGTTACGTGAATATCACATTCACCAGAAATTTATTCCCACATTAATGAATCAACCATTATACTTGCTTAGACTAATGTCTAATATTTATCTAATAATTATATTAGTTTATTTCAGTTAATTAATTGATTATTTTTCATTTTATTATACCATAATCCACCATAAATAATTTATTATTCTTAACCAATAAACCAACACATAATAATTTATCTTTTTTAATAATTAAGTCAACATAGTAATTTTCCTTAAAATAATAAATTAACATAATATTTCTACTCTTTTCCCCCACCACACCACACATGTAGATCACCATATTCCTATTCATCTTTTTAATATTTATTTATTTATTATCTAATAAATCCCTAATAGGTTTAACTTTTTTTTTCTGATAAAAACACCATTAATTCTTGCAACAATTAATTAATCCCTAATAGTATTCTTCGTCTCAAAAACACATGATTTCAATCTCTAATTTTCTCCCTAAACGAAGCACTCATCAAAATACATATACATAATTGTATAATGAAAATCATAGATCATATCTCACCTCACTGCGAAACCTGGGTTAATGGAATGTTGGAATTGTCGGTTGTGCGTAGATTTCTCTTCCTCCGACGATGGTACACACGGACATCTTGGCACTCCAACGCTGAACTTTCTGCCCCTCAACTTTGTCGAAATCTCTCTTTTTCTTCTTGCTTTTGTTTCTAATGCGCGGCTGCCTCTAATCCCCTTTGACGACGTCTTATATAGTAATTAGGGTTAATTAGGATTTCAGTAGAATTGTCCGTTATACCCTCACTTCTATTTATGTGGACTTCATGGTTTAAATTTAGGTCCGGGATGTTGCACTAGTTCTCTATCTTAAGTTTCTTTCTCTTAAGTTTTCATGGTATGAGACCTATAGAAAGTTCAAATGATTCTTTCTCTTCTTCCTTAAACATCTTTTTTTGTGTAATCTTAAAACTCACTTCCACAAATTACTTCTCGTGAAAAACACAATTTAAATCATTCATTTTAAGTTAAATGCTACTTATCATTCATTTCAAGCTAAATGCTACTAGGCTTCATCAATGGTTCTACCCCACGACCAAATCCGACAATTGTTGTCAGAAACGGAGATGTTGTTGTCGAAAAGGCCAAACCGGATTTCCTGGAATGGATACGCCTTGATCAATTATTCATGGCCTGGTTGTTTGAATTGCTGTCCGAAGATGCTATAAGGGTAGTTAACAGAATCAAATCAGCTCAGGAGGTTTGGTACTGTTTAGCCAAGCACTTCAATAGATTTACCGTTTCAAAAAAATTCGATTTGCAAAGGCGTTTGCAAACTATTTCTAAAAATGGAAAACTATGGAAGATTACTTAAAAGAGATCAAGACGATTTGTGATCAACTAGACTCCATTGATCATTCTGTAAATAACCAAAAAAGATCTATAGAGTTTTAAATGGCTTGGGAAAAAAATATGAATCTACTGCAACAAACATTGAAAGCTCCATGGACTCATATCCTAGACCATGCTATGAAAATGTTGTATTTTGGCTTACTGGTTTTGAAAATAAACTACAAGCATAAAACAAGAACTTCACTGAGGTAACATCACATATTGCCTTCAATGTCGGAAGAGGTTATTCAACTAGAGGAAGAGGAGGACAATTTTTCAACTGCTTTGGTGGACGAGGCAGAGGACGATACTCTACACAATGACGCGTATCAATAACTCTATTCAAGCTCCAACTCAAATCCAGCTATTGATTTCAACACTACACCCACTTGTTAGATTTGTGGTGAGCCAGGACATATTGTTTTAAGGTGTTTCAACGTTTGGATAATACTTACCAAAGTGAAACTTCTCCTCAAGCTATGACTGCATTAAAAGTCGATGAACCAACCGACACTTCTTCAGGTATAGAGTGGTACTTAGATACCGGTACAACAACCCATTTTACCAACTCCTCCACTCTTCTTCAAACTTCATAACCATATGAAAGTGAAGAATCGATTATGGTTGGAAACAGAAACTTTCTCCCCATAACATACATTGGATCTATGCCTCTATCTTCACTTCAAGGTACATTACCATTGCAAGATGTTCAAATTTGTCTTGAAATCACTAAGTCTTTATTAGCCATCTCTAAGCTTACTTCCGACGACCCTTGTTACTTCAAATTTGACTCTAATGGTGTGTATGTTAAGGACAAATAGAAAAAGCGAAAGATACTGCAAGGAATTAGGCATAATAATCTATATGTGTTGAAAATCCTCACTTCAAGGCTCTTTTCTCATCACGGCAACAGCTAGCGAGCAACGAGACATGGCACATGAAGCTTGATTATCTTTGTAACACCCGTCTCCAAAATACATGACACGTGTCATCGCATCGTATTTAACTTATAATTCATTTATTCAACCATATTCAAGATTCAAAATAAAATAAATAAATAATATTTAAAAATTCCCAAAATATAGTACCATCCCGAGTCACTGCATCACTACTGCTCGAACTCACGTGCATCAAAAAGGAGGCATGAGTAACATAATTACTCAGTGAAATGATCACGTCTACCCATATATTCCTATTATACAAATATGTATCTAATCTTGATAATTACTTTATTTAGGAATAAAAACTAACACGATTGATCCCACAAAAAGTCGACAGTAATATTACCAATATATATATATTTAAACCGTGTGCCTAATTCACAACCACTCCTCCTCATCCTTAACCATGTCGGTTTAAGGATTCAGAACTCCCCAAGCCACATCGCCTTTCCCCTCGGCCACGTCAGCCTATTTGCTCACGTCGAGCTTCCGCCACGTCGACGGTTGCCTAACCACGTCAGTTTAAGGATTCGGAACCCCCCCCCCCAAACCACGTCGGCTTTCCACCACGGCCACGTCGGCCTATTTGGTCACGTCGAGCTCCCGTCACATCGACGGTTGTTTCCGGCCTGCCAGCTGTTAATGAACTACGACTCAACACCACGGTTGTCGTAGCCCAACACCCATCAACGTAGTTAAACCAACTAACGTTTTTCAAATCTACCATACCCGCGTTATGTGAATATCATGTTCACCAGAAATTTATTCCCACATTAATAAATCAAAAATTATACTTACTTAGACTAAATATTTAATATTCATCTAATAATCATATTAATTTATTTTAATTAATTAATTAATTATGGTTCATTTTGCTATACCATAATCAACCATAAATAATTTAGTATTCTTAACCAATAAACCAATACATAATAATTTATCTTCCTTAATAATTAAGTCATATAATAATCTCTCTTAAAATAATAAATTAACCTAATATTTCTACTTCTTTCCCCATCACACACGTACACCACCACATTCCTATTCATCATTTTACTATTTATTTATTTATTATCTAAAAAATTCCTAATAGGCTTAACTCCTTTTTCCGATAAAAACGCTATGATTTTTGCAACAATTAACTAAAATCCTAACACCACATATGATTCAACCTCTAATTTTTTCTCTAAACAAAGCACTCATCAAAATACAAATACATAAGTGTATAATGAAAATCGTAGATCCCGTTTCACCTCATGGCGAAGTTTGGGTTAAATTCTTTTCCTCCGGAGATGGTACACACGACCACCTGGTCTCTCCAACGTTGAAATTTCTATCCCTTTCCTCTGTCAAAATCTCTCCATGTCTTCTTTTTTTTTTGTTTTTGATGAATGGCCGCCTCTAATTCTTTTTGGCGACGTCTTATATAGTCACTAGGGTTAATTAGGATTCTAGAATAATTGTCCGTTATACCCTCAGTTCTAGTTTTGTAGACTTTACAGTTTAAATTTAGGCCCGGGATGTTACAATTCTCCCCCACCACAAAAGAATTCATCCCTGAATTCGTTGGTTTAACCTCACTCTCGTCGTGGTCCTTAAAATGATCAGGATAATAGATTCTAATATGATGTTCCGACTCCCACGTCTCTTCTTAATTCCGTCTCTTTTCCAACAACACACACTGATTTAACATGCTTCCCTTGCATATCAACTCTTCGTTGTCCAGTGATTTTTACCGGTTTATTAAGAATTATCAAATTTTCTTTCAAACCCTCTAGTGATTGCTGCATAATGAGTTGGGGTTCTTTGATAACTTTTCGAAGGACTGATACATGAAACATATCATGAAACGCTGCTAACTCCTTTCGTAATACTAATCTATATGCAACTATACCAATCCTTTTAGTAATTGGATAAGGCCCCATAAAACATGTTCTGAGTTTTCCTAACTTTTTATTCTTATTTGCTTCTCTGAATACCCTCATTTTCAAATACACCTTGTCTCCCACTCTAAACTCCAATCCTCTTCTCCCTTTATCAGCGTAACCCTTCCAACGATCGTGAGCCTCTTTTAGTATAGCACGAAGAGTTTTCACTTGATCCACTGTCTCTTGAACCAACTCAA
Organism: Pugionium cornutum; assembly: GCA_018901935.1. Classification (NCBI taxonomy): domain Eukaryota; kingdom Viridiplantae; phylum Streptophyta; class Magnoliopsida; order Brassicales; family Brassicaceae; genus Pugionium; species Pugionium cornutum. The sequence continues at coordinate 19,485,293 of CM032155.1, forward strand.
GTTCTAATTCTCTACGCTCTCCCACTTACGTGCAACAAAGTGTTGTCCGACAAAGTCGTCCATATAAAGCCTCATATGGAGACATATTTATGCTACTATAATAATTGTTGTTATACATAAACTCTGCTAGCGATAAATATTCCTCCCAACGACTTTCCCAATCCAACATACAGACTTGTAACATATCCTCGAGGGTTTGAATTATTCTCTTCGACTGTCCATCCATTTGTGAATGACATGCGGTAATGAGATTCACTTTCGTCCTAAGTGCCTTTTGGAACGTCTACAAAAATATTGAATAATTTTTGGATCTCTGTCCGAAACAATGCTCATTGCAACCCCATGCCGCCTAATGATAACTTCCAAGTATATTTTTACTAACTGGTCACCATTGTCTGTCTTTTTCGCTGTAATTCGTATGTCAATCAACAATTATCCAAAATATATATAACTTATTAATTGTCTTTGGGAGCCTTGTCACAAAATCAATAGTGATCATATCTCATTTCTACTCCGGAAATGGTAACTTCAAAATTACCCACTGTGTACTCTACGTTCTGCCTTTATTAATTGGGACGTAGAACACTTTGCTACCCATTCTGAAATCCTATTTTATGCTGTTCTAATAGTAGTAACATTTTAGATCTCGCTATAGCTTTGTCGCCCCCGGATGGATTGCAAAACATGACTGGTGTACGTGCTAAGATCTCATCTTTTTTTTTCTTAACATTGGAAACACATACCCAATTCCTATACAAGTATATCATATTGTCTACGGTATGGTATCCTTTCACATTATTATCCACAACCTTTGTTATTACATCATCTATCCTTTGAACTTCACATATTTTCCAAAGTATGTCTACCTGATTTATGGCTTAATCCTATGACATCTTTGGAATCAATAACAACACACAAGCTTAATTTTTCCAAGAAAGCTACTTGCTCCTCCGCTTCTCGTTCCCTTGATATGTCATTTTTTCTTCTACTTGTTGCATTTACTATAATGTTACCTTTATCGTAATGGTATGCGATTTCCAAATCATAATCTGATATTAGTTCCATCCATCTCATTTGTCTCAGGTTAAGGTATGGTTGCGTAAATATATATATTTTAAAATCTTGTGGTCAATAAAAACTTGGACTTTTTCTCCGTACAAATACGCATGCCAAATCCTTGAAACAAAAACAACTACTACTAATTCCAAACCATGGGTGGAATAATTGATCTCATATTTTATCAACTGCCTAAACACATAGGCAAATATTCGTTCTTCCTGCATTAGCACACAATCCAATCCTAACCTTGATACGTTAGGGTATACTAAATATGGTAGCTTTGTCCTTAGCAAGGTCAATATTGAACTGTCAATCAAATACTCTTTCAATTTCTAAATGCTCTCTTCACACTTTTTTGTCCATTTAAACTTCATACCCTTTTCTGTGAATTGAGTCATAGGTTCGACCATACTCGCAAATCGCTCAACAACTTTTCGATAATAACCCGTTAGGTCAAGAAAACTACAGAACCATGTTGCGTTTCTAGTGCCAGTCATTCCATAATCGTTGCGATTTTTTTTTCGGATCCACTCATACTCTAACTCCAGACACAACGTGACCTAAAAATCCAATCTTCCTCTCCTAAAAACTATATTTGCTCAGTTTAGCATATAACTTGTATTCACAATCTTGCTAGTCCTACCTTTAAGTGGTTCACTTAAACAATGTATCCGGATGTGTCCATTCTAACAACACTTAAAACAAGTGAGCACCCTTCTAATCTCTACAAACTCATATTCCAATTATCCATGTTATGTTTCTACAGCTCAACTAATTTTCCTACCCTTGCTTGGGCCACTTTTTCATGTATGATTTCCGCCTCAATGCCTTGTTCCACTAAAAACGTTGTTCCCACTAAATTGACTATGTTATTGTACTTTTGCACTATGCAACAATTTTTTTCACCTCTAGCCTCAAACATCTTTGAAACTTGAGTATCATGTCATATTCGTTGGTTCTTTTCCCTTTGAAGCTCATAAATAGACAAAACTTCTATATCATACTCCCGACTGACTTAGACCCCTGTCAAAGATCGACAAACAACATAACCATTTGGTCTACAACCTCTTGTGGAAAATATTCCCGTGCAAATTGCTCCTTAAAGTCGTGCCAACTAAGCATGTGGTTTGCATGAGTACTAATGACAACACTATCCCACCAACTTGTGTTTCATCCCTTAAGTATTAAATCGCCAATTGCTTCCAAAACTCAATCGAACACATGATGGTCGTAGTAGTTCTTATCTAACATATTCATCCAGTTATGTGTTGTAATCGGATCCATCCCTCTACTAACTTATTCAACTTCCTCAACATCTTCAAAGCATCCCAATATGTGGGCCCTGATCCCGTATTGGCATATTTGGCACTAGAGTAGATGGTGGTGAGTATTAAGGTACCCCAAACTCTTGGACAAGAGGCTCGAGTGCAACGAACTCAAGAGTTGCATGCTCGGGCAGTACAACTCTTGCTATTCGATTTGCTACAGGAACTTGCTCCAACCAAAATGCTAACGCCTCACGCATTCCTCGCATCACAGCTGCATTTAGCACTGCATAATCCACCACGAGAGCAACAATGGCTGGTTATTGAGTTGGAGCAACACTTTCCTGCTCAAGCTGTTGATCATTATGGTATCGCTGACGATCTCCAATACGCAAATAAATCCTACGATTAACACTATTCGGCGGCATATTGTCCACAAAAACATCCGATTCACGCATTACACTATAATAGTATTATAAATCAACGAAATTTAAATGATCTCATGCAAGTTACTCTAAGTGTTGCTCCTCCATTGATTTTTTTTTAACTACTAAAACTTTAAAACAAAGCTCTCCGGATCAGAACCGGAGTAGCAACCTCGCTCTGATACCAAAATTGTAACACCCGTCTCCAAAATACATGACACATGTCATCGCCTCGTATTTAACTTATAATTCATTTATTCAACCATATTCAAGATTCAAAATAAAATAAATAAATAATGTTTAAAAATTCCCTAAATGTAGCACCATCCCGAGTCACTGCATCACTACTGCTCGAACTCACCTGCATCCAAAAGGAGGCATGAGTAACATAATTACTCAGTGAAATAATCACGCCTACCCACATATTCCGTTTATACAAGTATGTATCTAATCTTGATAATTACTTTATTTAGGAATGAAAACTAGCACAATTGATCCCACAAAAAGTCGACAGTAATACTACCAATATATATGTATTTAAACCGTGTTTGCCTAATTTAAAACCACTCCTCCTAATCCTTATCCATGTCGGTTTAAGGATTCGGAACTCCCCAAGCCACGTCGGCTTTCCCCCCGGCCACGTTGGCCTATTTGCTCACGTCGAGCTTCCGTCACATCGACGGTTGCCTAACCACGTCAGTTTAAGGATTCGAAACCCCCCCTCCCCACCCCCAAGCCACGCCGGCTTTCCACCACGGCCACGTTGGTCTATTTGCTCATGTTGACTCCCATCATGTCGACGGTTGTTTCCGGCCTGCCAGCTGTTAATGAACTACGACTCATCACCGCTGTTGTCGTAGCCCAACACCCATCAACGTAGTTGAACCAACTAACGTTGTTTAAATCCACCATACCCGCGTTATGTGAATATCATATTCACCAGAAATTTATTCCCACATTAATAAATCAAACATTATACTTACTTAGACTAAATATTTAATATTTATCTAATAATCATATTAATTTATTTCTATTAATTAATTGATTATGGCTCATTTTACTATACCATAATCAACCATAAATAATTTAGTATTCTTAACCAATAAACCAACACATAACAATTTATCTTCCTTAATAATTAAGTCACATAATAATCTCCCCTAAAATAATAAATTAACCTAATATATCTTACACCACCACATTCCTATTCATCATTTTACTATTTATTTATTTATTATCTAACAAATTCCTAATAGGCTTAACTCCTTTTTCCCGATAAAAACGCTATCATTTTTGCAACAATTAACTAAAACCCTAACACCACATATGATTCGACCTCTAATTTTCTCTCTAAACGAAACACTCATCAAAATACAAATACATACGTGTATAATGAAAATCGTAGATCCCGTCTCACCTCATGGCGAAGTTTGGGTTAAATTCTTTTCCTCCGGAGATGGTACACACGAGCACCTGGGCTCTCCAACGTTGAACTTTTTATCCCTCTGCTCTGTCAAAATCTCTCTCTCTCTCTTCTTGTTTTTGTTTCTGATGAATGACCGCCTCTAATCCTTTTTGGCAATGTCTTATATAGTCATTAGGGTTAATTAAGGTTTTAGAATAATTGTCCATTATACCCTCACTTCTAGTTTTGTGGACTTCACAGTTTAAATTTAGGTCCGGAATGTTATAATCTTCACCATGATGTTCTTCAACAGCTAAAGCAATAAGTATCAACAAGAAAAGTCCTATTGTTTGTGAGGCTTGTCAATTAGAAAAGACTTGCATATTGCCCTTCTTAAATTTAGTACACCTCTTGAGAAAATACATTGCGCTTTGTGGGGTCCTACTCTTGTTGTTTCCACACAAAGTTTTTTCTATTATGTGATTTTCGTTGATGATTTCTCGTGATACACCTGATTTTATCCTCTGAAACTAAAATCAAATTTTTGATCAATGTTTATTCTCTTTCATAAGATGGTTGAAAACATGTTTCAACAAAAAATTATTGTCCTCCAATGCGACGGCGGGGTGAATTTATCAATAAAAGGTTCACCTCACACTTAGCCTTGTATGGGATTAAGCAACTTCTATCATGTCTACATACTCCGCAGCAAAACGGTGTGGCCGAATGAGAGCATCGGAATCTAATTGAGCTCGGGTTGTCAATGCTGTTTCGAGCAAGAGTTCCACAACATATGTGGGTAGAGGCTTTCTTCACGGCAACCGTTGTCATTAACTTGCTTCCTTTGTCACCCTTTCAAAATGGCGATTGTCCTTACTACGCATTAACTGGGAAGAAACCGATGTATCAATTTCTTCGGACTTTCGGTTTCTCATGTTACCCTTATTTAGACCATACTCAGGCAACAAATTTGATCCAGAGTCTTTTTTCTATGTATTTCTGGAGTATAATGACAAGTATAAGGATTATCAGTGTTATTATCCGCCAACTGGACAAGTTTTTATCAGCAGACATTTTACATTCGATGAAGCCAAATTCCCTTATTCTTATATATATTCACCATATCTGTCAAGCACTACATTTTTGCTAAAAGCTTGGCACAAAGGCTTCATCCATCACACAACTGGGGAAGTTAGTTCTACAGAATTTTTTTTTTTAAGATATTGCCTCGGTCAAATATTTCAAATACGCAGGAAAATGCTCAGCAGCAACAAATGCAGAACCTGTAGTTTCTGAAAATCAATTAGAAAATCAAGTACATCGATTGGGCCAAAGTAATATAGAAACTGAATTTAGCCAAGGTTGATTCTCAGACAACTAAGCTTTAAAAAATGATGGTGCAAGGCGATCATCAGGTTCTCCACAATCCAATCTCATACACAAACATTCACACAATGATTACAAGGGCAAAATCAGGTATCACCAAACCAAACACCAAATACACATCGTTTACTGTTAAGTCTTCCTATCCGAAGCCTAAAACCGTTAAAACAACCTAAAGACATCGGCTGGAAGTCTGCAATGAAGAAAGAACTTGAGTCCTTTAAGGAAACAGAAACATATGAGCTAATACCTCCCATCCCGAATGTCAATCTACTGGGATGCAAATGGGTTTTTCGCACCAAATTTAACGCATATGGCTCTCTTAACAAACTCAAAGCTATATTGGTGACAAAAGGGTATCTACAAGAAGAAGATACTAACTATATTGAAACCTATAGTCTTGTTGTCAAGACTGCAACTATAAGGCTTAATCTACATATTGCAACGATCAATAAATGGGAAATTACGCAATTGGATGTTCGAAACGCTTTCTTATATGGAGATTTAAAAGAAGCTGTCTATATGATTCAACCTCATGGTATTGAGGACCCAAAAAAACCTAACTATCTTTGCAAACTCAGCAAGCCAATATATGGTCTCAAGCAATCTCCACGGTCATGGTTCGATAATTTCAGTTTCTTTCTTCTAGAATATGATTTTGTTTGCAGAAATGGAGACACTTCTCTGTTTGTTTATCGTCATGAACGAGATGTCATCTTTCTTCTCTTGTATGTCAATGAGATGCTATTAACCATAAACAATAAGGTCTTGATCCAAAAACTGCTTTACGACCTCAACACTCACTTATGAATGAAGAACCTAGGAAAATTACACTATTTTTTGGGAATTCAGGCGCACCATCATGCTGATGAACTTTTTATCAGTCAAGAAAAATATGTTCAAGACCTGTTAGTTGATGCCGGAACGCAGAATTATTCACCCGTTACAACTCCACTTCCGATACAACTCAACAAATCCCATCAACTTCAAGGCACATCTTTTCCAGAGCCTACCTATTTTCACAGCGTGATAGACAAATTACAGTATCTCACCTTGACTAGACCCGATATTCAGTTGGCATAAATCACATCTGCTAAAAATTGCATGCTCCAACAATGATAAATTTCCAGCTTCTAAAACAAATTTTAAGGTATGTCAATGGAACTATGAAAATGGGGTTAAACATCTCTTCAAAAACAGATTCTTCTCTTCGAGCATAAAACGGCTGTGATTGGACTTGATGCTCTCTCACTCAAGAAGATCCACAAGTGGTTTCTATACCTTCTTAGGATCTAACATCATCTTGTGGTGAGCAAAACGATATCCAACTGTCTCCAGATTTTTAACTGAAGTAGAATACATAACTCTTTTTCTCACTGCTCAAGAACTAACATGGATAAACTCTTTGGAGCACTGGTGTAACATACCGGGCCTAAACTTAAACCATGAGGTCTACATAAATAGAAGTGAGGGTATAACGGACAATTCTCCTGAAACCCTAATTAACCCTAATGGCTATATAAGACGTCGTCAAAGGGGATTAGAGGCAGCCGCACATCAGAAACAAAAGCAAGAAGAAAGGGAGAGATTTTGACAGAGCAGAGGAGTGGAAAGTTCAGCGTTTGAGAGCCTAGGTGTCCGTGTGTACCATCGTCGGAGGAAGAGAAATCTACGCACGACAGACGATTCCAACATTCCATTAACCCAGGTTTTGCAGTGTGGTGAGGCAGGATCTATGATTTCCATTATACAACTATGTATATGTATTTTGATGAGTGCTTCGTTTAGGGAGAAAATTAGAGGTTGAAACCAGGTGTGCTATTAGGATTTTAGTTAATTGTTGCAAAAGAATTAATAGTGTGTTTATCAGGAAAAGCAATTAAATCTATTAGAGATTTATTAGATAATAAAGAAATAATATTAAAAAAATAAATAGGAATGGGGTGGCGTACTTGTGTGGTGTGGTGGGAGAAAAGAGTAAAAATTTTGGTTAACTTATTATTTTAAAGGAGATTATTATGTTGACCTAATTATTATGAAATATAAATTGTTGTGTGTTGGTTTACTGGTTAAGGACATTAAATTATTTATGGTGGATTATGGTATAATAAAATGAACCATAATCAATTAATTAACTAGAAAATATTCATATAATTATTATATAAATATTAAACATTTAGTCTAAGCAAGTATAATGGTTGATTTGTTAATGTGGGAATGAGTTCTGGTGAATGTGATATTCACGTAACGCGGGTATGGTGTATTGAAGCAATGTTAGTTGGCTCAACTGCGTTGATGGGTGTTGGGCTACGACAATAGCGATGTTGAGTTGTAGTTTATTAACGGCTGGCAGGTCGGAAACAACCGTCGACATGACGGGAGCTCGACATGAGCAAATAGGCCGACGTGGCCGTGGTGGAAAGCCGACATGGTTTAGGGATTCCAAATCCTTAAACCGACGTGGTTAGGGATGAGGAAGAGTGGTTGTGACTTAGGAAAATACGGTTTAAATACATAAATCTTGGTAGTATTTGTGTCAACTTTTTGTGAAATCAATCGTGCTAGTTTTCCTTGCTAAATAAAGTAATTATCAAGATTATATATATATATATATATATATTTGTATAATGGAAATGTGGGTAGGCGTGATCGTTTCACTGAGTAATTCTGTTACTCAAGTCTTCTTTTGGATGCAGGTGAGTTCGAGCAGTAGTGATGCCGTGACTCGGGGTGGTGCTATGTTTTGGGAATTTTTAAACATTATTTATATATTTTATTTTGAATCTTGAGTATCGTTGGATTTTATTTAAAGTTATTACCTTATGTCTTTTTTTAATAATATTATAGTTGGGCTGAGAGAATTCTTGTAATAAAAAGAATTAATACTTATACTTTATATGGGGTTTCAAATGAATTATAAGTTAAATATGAGACGATAACACGTGTCATGTATTATGGAGACGGGTGTTACAATTTTTGGTATCAGAGCGAGGTTGCTACTCTGGTTCTGATCCGGAGAGCGTTATTTAAGGTTTAAAAAAATGTTTCAATATATATATATATATATATATATATATATATATATATATATATTTTTTTTTTTTCAATGGGGGAGCACCACTCAGAGTAATTGTCTTGAAGTCTATTAATTTTCGTTGATTTATAATACTATTGGAATGATATGTGGATTTGGTGTTTATTTGGACAGTATGCCGCCAAGGAAGGTTAATCGTAGGGCTGGTCTGCGTAGTGGAGATCGTGAGCGCAACCATAATGACCAATCGTTGGAGCAGGAAGGTGTTGCCCCAGTTCAGCAACCAACTGTTGTTGCTCCCATGGTGGATTATGCGGCACTCAGTGCAGCTATGATGCAAAGTATGCGTGAGGTGTTAGCGCCTTTGTTGCAGCAAATTTCTACAGCAAATCAGATACCACGAGTTGCAGTGCCTGAGCAGGCAGCTCCGGAGTTCGCTGCACCCGAACCTCCTGTTCAAGAGTTTGTGGCACCTCAATACCCACCGCCGTCCCCTCTAATGCAAAGGGTACCCATACGGGACCAGGGGGCCACGTATTGGGATGTTTTGAAGATGTTAAGGAGTTTGAACATGGAGATGTTTAGTGGAGGGATCGATCCAATTGCAGCAGACAATTGGATGAGGATGTTAGAGAGGAACTACGAGACAATCATGTGTCCGATTGAGTTTAGGAAGAAATTGGTGATTCAATACCTAAGGGACGAAGCGGAGGTTTGGTGGGATAGTGTGGTCGCCAACACTCATGCAAACCACTTGGTGAGCTAGCATGACTTTAAGGAGGAATTTGCACGGAAATACTTTCCACAAGAGGTTTTAGACCAAATGGTCGGATTGTTTGCCGACCTTCGGCAAGGGGCTAAGTCAGTTCGGGAGTATGATCTAGAGTTTTGTCGACTTAGGAGGTTCGCAGGAAGAGGAACAAGCGAATATGACATGATTCTCAAGTTTCAAAGAGGTTTGAGGTTAGAGGTGAGAAATCGTTGCATGATGCGGAAATACAATAGCATGGTCGATTTAGTGGAAACAGCGTCTTTAGTGGAACAGGGCATTGAGGCAGAAACCAAGCAAGCAAAAGCGGCCCAAGCAAGGGTGGGAAAATTGACTGAGCCGCAGAGACGTACCACAAATAATCGGAATATGGGCCCGATGCAGGTTAGAGGAGTACTCACTTGTTTCAGATGCGGTCAGACCGGACATACCAAGATGCATTGTCCAAGTGGAGATGATCTCTGTTACAATTGTAAGCTACCAGGACATATCTCAAGAAACTGTCCAACGAGGCAGCTAGGGGACAGAGATAGGGCGAGGGAGCGTATGCCACCACATCCCCCAAAAAGACAGGCTGTGGAACCTCGGGTGTTTGCAGTAGATGTCGAGGAGGGCGCGGAACTGATCGCAGGTATGTTTAGAATCTTTGCCTGTCATTTTTACATAGACGCACATGGATTATTTGGTTTTCTATACTTCATTTGTACTGTTTCTTAGAGAAATAAACCATGTAGGCTCGATTTCGGTCGGAGAAGCGATCGCTCATACCCTGTTTGACTCTGGAGCCACACATAGTTTTGTTAGTCCTGAATTCGCAAAGTGTTGGGGTTTTAAAGGAGAATTTTCTAGGAAAGCAAGCAGAGTTGAAATAGTAGGGGCAGAAGTGGTAGAATCACTAAGGATTTACAAGGAGGTTCCTATAATCTTGGAAGGAGTGAAATTACTGGGAGACCTTGTAGAGATGAAGTTAAAACGTTATGAGGTAATATTGGGTATGGATTGGCTTACACGCCATCAAGCTATGTTGGATTGTCGACGTGCACGCGTTACCTTTGCTAGTGCTAAAGGAAGATTGACGTTTCAAGGGGTTCGAGTGCAATGTGGAATTCCCATAGTTTCTATGATTCAGACAGAAGGGCTTATCAATAGAGGGAATGAGGCTTACTTGGCAACAATCATGATTGAAAGAAAATTAGAAGAATTTGAGCTAAGTGGTATCCCAGTAGCAGCAACATACGAGGATGTATTTGAACCGTTAAAGGGGGTTCCACCATCACGAGGTGACGATTTTACCATCGATTTGGAGCCTGGAACCACTCTCGTGTCTAAGCCACCGTACCGGTTAGCCCCTGCAGAAATGGTTGAGCTAAAGAAGCAATTAGAAGATTTAACCAGTAAAGGATTTATAAGACCTAGTAGTTCGCCGTGGGGGGCACCTGTGTTGTTTGTGAAAAAGAAAGATGGAAGTTTTAGACTTTGCATTGACTATTGTGGATTGAATAAAGTGACCATCAAAAATAAGTACCCATTACTATGAATTGATGAGCTATTGGACCAATTAGAAGGAGCTTCATGGTTCTCTAAGATCGATCTAACGTCAGGGTACCACCAGATTACGATTGCTGAAGAGGATATAAGGAAGACAGCTTTCATGACACGCTATGGTCACTACGATTTGTGGTAATGCCATATGGTTTGACTAATGCACTAGCTGCTTTTATGAAGCTCATGAACAATGTATTTCGGGAGTATTTAGACAAATTTGTTATTGTGTTCATTGATGACATCCTAATTTATTCTAAGAGCTGGGAAGAACATATGGAGCACTTAAGGGTGGTACTAGAAAAGTTACGAGAATACAAGTTATATGCTAAGTTGAGCAAATGTAGTTTCTGGCAGAGGAAGATTGGTTTTCTAGGTCACGTTGTGTTTGAAGCTGGAGTATCAGTGGATCTGGAAAAAATTGCAATGATTATGGGTTGGCCGACACCTAGAAACGCAACAGAGGTCCGTAGTTTTTTGGGCCTAGCGGGTTACTATCGAAAATTCGTTGAAGGATTTGCGAGTATAGCCAAGCCTATGACTCAACTTACGGGAAATGATGTGAAATTTAATTGGACCAAAGAGTGTGAAGAGAGCTTTCAAAGGTTGAAAAAGCATTTGACTAAGACTCCAATATTGGTTTTACCAAGGACTGGGGTACCATATTTGGTATACACTGATGCATCTGGGTCAGGACTGGGTTGTGTGCTGATACAGCAAGAACGAGTAATTGCCTATGCGTCTAGACAGTTGAAGAAACATGAGATAAATTATCCCATCCATGATTTAGAATTGGCAGCAGTTGTTTTTGCTTTAAAAATTTGGCGTGCGTATTTATATGGGGAAAAAGTCCAAGTTTTTACTGATCACAAGAGTTTAAAATATATATTTATGCAACCAGATCTTAATCTGAGACAGAGGAGATGGATGGAGCTACTAGCAGATTATGACTTAGAAATCGCATTCCACCCTGGAAAGGCTAACATGGTAGCAGATGCATTAAGTAGAAGGAGAAATGACATATCAAAGGAACGGGAAGCAGAGGAGCTAGTGGCTTCCTTGGGAAAATTAAGCTTGTGTGCTACTACGGTTACGAAAGATGCCATAGGATTGGAAGCCATAAACCGGGCAGACTTACTGATGTAAGATTGAATATCAATCTCACAAGCGGTACGGCCGTGACTCGCAAGACCGAGAATCTCTCTTGGCTTAAGCGGGCAAGGGAACTAAAAGGAGGGGGTTTTGATCGAATCACACGATCAAAGGTGAACCAAGGGAGTTTGAATCTCTCAAACTAACCTGGCCGTGGCTTCAATAGAAAGGAAGTGAATCACACACTTAGTTTCTAAAGAATAAGAACAAGTTCAAAGACAAGGCTTTGAAGAAAATACTTTGTATTCAACTTTTATTTCAATGGTGGTCTATCTTTACAATGAGGTCGTGCTGAGCTTATATAGTGCTCTTAGCAACGGTCCTAAACCTAAAAAGAGAAAAGGAAATCATATATTTAAAATATATGGCTGTTGGCCATTAATGTCTAGTTTGGCCAACAAGGAAAGTGTATATGCTTGAATCTTGAGAGCTTTGGGGCGAATGTAAGGTGTCTAGGTACATCCTGGATGCTTTGGAAAGTCTTCAATACGTGCCCAATTTGCAAGGAATAGAGATATTGCAATCTGAACACATTAAGTGCACTTCGGTCCATATATGGCAAGTCTTGGAGGAAAGGGATTCGCCTGATCCTCTGGTGGCTGGTGCATGGTAGGTTTATTTTGGGCTTCCTTAGGGCCTTAATAATATCTCCTGGACGCCATGTTTTGGTTTGCAAATGATTAAACCAGTTGGCCATCTCACTTGCCATAAACGGCTCCAATCGGTTCATTTGATGGCACGGATGGACCCGCCTGGTCCAAGGCGTGTTTGAGCTTCTAGAAGTGCTTAAGGGAACTCCTACAAGTACCAAAAAGTCTCCCGGTCGCCAAAGAAACGTTTGGAGACTTTCATATAAGGAAAGTTCCAAATATGGGTAGTTTCGAAAACTCCAATTTGATGTATGGTACATGACTTGATCTGGCCTTGTTTTGGGTGAGCTGCATGTCGCCGCGTGTCCTCTGTGAGTCAGGATTATAGGCCAGGTTTGGTCTTGGCTGGCCGCTTCTTGGTTAAGCTTGGATTCATGAAGATACACCCATGTATCCTTTTGCGCGTATTTGGCCGCCTTTGTGTTCCTTGGGCCGGCCGGGCTGGGCAGTTGGCTGGGGTTTGGGCTGATGACCTCATCATACCATCCTTCTTCGAAATGTTTTGTCCTCAAAACAGTTTGGCCTGCACATAGAGAAGGCAAGTTAATACCTTGATTTACTTGTGGGTTTAGGGCATTACCTTGGTTTATGGCCCTTATATGGTTCGGATGTGGCCATGATGCATCTGGCGGTTGCTCCCTGATAAGAAAGGAAGAAATTACTCCTTTCCATTGCAGCTGGTTGCTTTGCTTTGCCTCCAAGGTGTTGGGTTCTCCATGGTCTCCTCTTGATTCCGAACATCGGTTTAATGTAGGAGGTGGGTCTTCTTGATCTTTGTTGAATCCTTGCTTTGTTACACCTGTTTCAACAACTTTTGGCAAAAACAAGTGCATTATGCTAGTACTGGAAATTTCAAATTGAAGCTCCTTCATTGCCTTAACACTTTTAGGCTTAATATTTTCGAGTTCTACTTGTAAGCTTGTTATTAGTTGTCTAGTTGGGCATGTCTTAGCAAAGTGTCCTCTTTCTTGACATCTATAGCATATAATTTCATCTGTTTTCACATTGTTAGAGGACTTACCTGGCGTTTCCTTGACGTGTATTCCAAGCAATGGCTTTGATGGTTTCATGTGTGCTATGGCTTGAGGCTTTTGAACTTGCTGGTCAATTTTTGGTTTGACCATCGGCTTAGCTACCTTTTGTCCTTCTAAGGTGTTTGAAAACACGTTGTTCTGCTCAGAGCATTAGGCAAGCTTGGGCTTATGAAAGGGCTGCATGTTTGGTGTAGACATCTCACTCCTTGATGCTGTTGGGTGCATAAGTTGTGTGGTGATGTTTCTGCGTGTTTGGTACTTCTTCACAAACTCCCTATACATTCGTGCCTTAAGGTCTCCCCAATCAAGGACTGGTTTGTTGTAGAAGGTCCGTGCATTTTCCTTCAACCACCAATTGTAGGCATCTCCAACGAGCATATCAACAGCATATGGGAGCTTCTCTTCTTTGGGGATGTTGTTTGAGCGCAGCCATTGTTTCATGTTGGTTTCCCATCGGAGGTATTCATCTGGATCCTTGTTATACCCTGAAAAGGTTAGAGATTTGGAATTGTAAATATATACCTTACTGATCTGATTTCTTGATCTAGTTGGAGTGATGTAGGTTGGCACTCGGCTTGACACAACGAAGTGGCGAGGTGTAATTTTCTTTGGCCAGCTTCTGTCAGTGGAATAGTAGTCTGGTGGCTCTGGTTTGAGTTCTTCAACTTCTATTTCATTGTCAAAATGTTATTCTGAATAGTCTTCATGCCATGTCCCATATCCATTAGAATCATCTACGTCGGACAAGTCTTGGTCATAGTCCAGTGGTTCTAGTTCAAGGTTTTCTCCATCTGATTCTTCCCTAAAATCAGTCTCCAAATAGTCTTGATTCCATGACTCTTCTACATAGTCACACTCGCTGGTGGTTAGGCATTGATCATAGTCGTTGTCTAGACTACAATCAGTTTGTGGTATGCTCATGGTGTCTTCTTCTTCTTCATAGTGCTCCATCATTAAATTTTATACGTTGCACAACAATAAGAAGAGATATCAGGCCGAAATCAAAAATTAAGGAAACTACACTCTAGTGAATATATTATATTAACACATAAGTAGTAGTAAAATTAAAATCGATACAAGTAAATATTTTGAGGTTTTTGTTTTTGTGTCTTTTGGAAACTAACTTTAAAGCAAACTAAAAGACAATATTTTTTTGGTTTTTGATATTTTAAATTAATTTAGGACGAAAAAACAATATTCAATGAATCTTTTTTTTTTAACTTTACTAATAACTAAATTCGAAAATAACAAAATGAGTGATGCTTATATTTTTGGTTTTTTTTCTTATGATGAATGAAATTAAGTAAACATGAAATACAATTTTTTGTGTTGGTTTTAGATTTATATAAGAGCAAACAAAAAAACAACAAGAAACAATGCAAATGAAGAATAAGAACAAATATTTTTATTTGGTTTTTTTGATAAGATGTAAATAAGAAAAATGCAAAACAAAAGCATAAAAAAATAAAGGATAAAGTTTGGATTAACACAACCTGAGATAGGAGCTTTTAGCTCTGATACCAAATGATGTAAGATTGAATATCAATCTCACAAGCGGTACGGCCGTGACTCGCAAGACCGAGAATCTCTCTTGGCTTAAGCGGGCAAGGGAACTAAAAGGAGGGGGTTTTGATCGAATCACACGATCAAAGGTGAACCAAGGGAGTTTGAATCTCTCAAACTAACCTGGCCGTGGCTTCAATAGAAAGGAAGTGAATCACACACTTAGTTTCTAAAGAATAAGAACAAGTTCAAAGACAAGGCTTTGAAGAAAATACTTTGTATTCAACTTTTATTTCAATGGTGGTCTATCTTTACAATGAGGTCGTGCTGAGCTTATATAGTGCTCTTAGCAACGGTCCTAAACCTAAAAAGAGAAAAGGAAATCATATATTTAAAATATATGGCTGTTGGCCATTAATGTCTAGTTTGGCCAACAAGGAAAGTGTATATGCTTGAATCTTGAGAGCTTTGGGGCGAATGTAAGGTGTCTAGGTACATCCTGGATGCTTTGGAAAGTCTTCAATACGTGCCCAATTTGCAAGGAATAGAGATATTGCAATCTGAACACATTAAGTGCACTTCGGTCCATATATGGCAAGTCTTGGAGGAAAGGGATTCGCCTGATCCTCTGGTGGCTGGTGCATGGTAGGTTTATTTTGGGCTTCCTTAGGGCCTTAATAATATCTCCTGGACGCCATGTTTTGGTTTGCAAATGATTAAACCAGTTGGCCATCTCACTTGCCATAAACGGCTCCAATCGGTTCATTTGATGGCACGGATGGACCCGCCTGGTCCAAGGCGTGTTTGAGCTTCTAGAAGTGCTTAAGGGAACTCCTACAAGTACCAAAAAGTCTCCCGGTCGCCAAAGAAACGTTTGGAGACTTTCATATAAGGAAAGTTCCAAATATGGGTAGTTTCGAAAACTCCAATTTGATGTATGGTACATGACTTGATCTGGCCTTGTTTTGGGTGAGCTGCATGTCGCCGCGTGTCCTCTGTGAGTCAGGATTATAGGCCAGGTTTGGTCTTGGCTGGCCGCTTCTTGGTTAAGCTTGGATTCATGAAGATACACCCATGTATCCTTTTGTGCGTATTTGGCCGCCTTTGTGTTCCATGGGCCGGCCGGGCCGGGCAGTTGGCTGGGGTTTGGGCTGATGACCTCATCACTTACTTTGGAAAATATGTGAGGCTCAAAAGGTAGACAATACACTCAGAAAGGCTGTGGATAATAATGTGGAAGGATATCATACCGCAGACAACGAAACCTACTTGTATAGGAATCGGGTTTGTGTTCCCAATGTTAAGGAATTAAAGGATGAGATCTCATCGCAGGCACACCACTCATGTTTTGCAATCCATCGGGGGGTGACAAAGCTATATCGAGATCTAAAACGTTATTATCATTGGAACGGTATAAAACGGGATAGCGCAGAATGGGTAGCGAAGTGCCCTACGTGCCAACTAGTAAAGGCAGAACGTAGAGTACCTGGTGGGTTATTGCAAAGTCTACCGTTGCCTGAATGGAAATGGGATATGATCACTATGGATTTCGTGACAAGGCTCTCGAGGACAATTAGTAAACTGGATACGATTTGGGTAATTGTTGATCGACTTACGAAGTTAGCTCATTTCTTGGCGATTAAAAAGACAGACAATGTGGACCATTTAGCAAGAGTATATGTGGAAGTGATTGTTAGGCTGCATGGGATTCCAGTGAGCATTGTTTCAGACCGAGACCCAAAATTTACCTCAATATTTTGGCAGATACTCCAAAAAGCACATGGGACAAAAGTGCATCTGAGTACCGCATATCACCCACAGACACATGGACAGTCGGAAAGAACAATTCAAACCCTTGAGAATATGTTACGAGCGTGTATGTTGGATTGGGGAGGTCGTTGGGAGAGATATTTACCGTTAGCAGAGTTTGCGTACAACAATAGCTATCATAGTAGCATAAAGATGTCACCATATGAGGCTTTGTATGGGCGGCCTTGTCGGACACCACTTTGCTGGACAGAAGTGAGAGAGCGTAGAGACTTGGAACCTGAGTTGGTTCAAGAGATAGTGGATCAAGTGGAAACTCTTCGTGCTAGACTAAAGGAGGCTCACGATCGTCAGAAGAGTTACGCTGATAAAGGGAGAAGGGAATTGGAGTTTAGAGTGGGAGACGAGGTGTATTTGAAAATGAGGGTATTCAGAGGAGCAGATAAGAACAAGAAGTTGGGAAAACTCAAACCACGTTTTATGGGGCCTTGTCCAATTACTGAAAGGATTGGTACAGTTGCATATAGATTGAGATTACCAAAGGAGTTAGCAGCGTTTCATAATGTGTTTCATGTATCAGTCCTCCGAAAAGTTGTCAAAGAACCCCAACTCATTATGTAGCAAACCCTAGAGGATTTGGAAGAAAACTTGACAATTCTTAGTAAACCGGTAAAAATCACTGGACAACGAAAAATTGATATGCAAGGGAAGAATGTTAAATCAGTACGTGTTCGTTGGGAAAGAGACGGAATTGAAGAAGAGACGTGGGAGTCTGAACATAATATGAGAATTGATTACCCTGGTCTTTTTAAGGACCACGACGAGAGTGTGGTGGAACCATCAAATTCGGGGACGAATTCTTCTGTGGTGGGGGAGAATTGTAACATAACGGGCCTAAACTTAAACCATGAGGTCCACATAACTAGAAGTGAGGGTATAACGGACAATTCTCCTGAAACCCTAACTAACCCTAATGGCTATATAAGACGTCGTCAAAGGAGATTAGAGGCAGCCGCACATCAGAAAAAAAAGCAAGAAGAAAGGGAGAGATTTTGACAGAGCAGAGGGATGGAAAGTTCAGCGTTTGAGAGCCAGGTGTCCGTGTGTACCATCGTCGGAGGAAAAGAAATCTACGCACGACAGACGATTCCAACATTCCATTAACCCAAGTTTTGCAGTGAGGTGAGACAGGATCTATGATTTCCATTATACAACTATGTATATGTATTTTGATGAGTGCTTCGTTTAGGAAGAAAATTAGAGGTTGAAACCAAGTGTGCTATTAGGATTTTAGTTAATTGTTGCAAAAGAATTAATAGTGTTTTTATCATAAAAAGTAATTAAATCTATTAGAGATTTATTAGATAATAAAGAAATAAATATTTAAAAAAAATGAATAGGAATGGAGTGGCGTACTTGTGTGGTGTGGTGGGAAAAAAGAGTAAAAATTTTGGTTAATTTATTACTTTAAAGGAGATTATTATGTTGACCTAATTATTAAGAAATATAAATTGTTGTGTGTTGGTTTACTGGTTAAAGACATTAAATTATTTATGGTGGATTATTGTATAATAAAATGAACCATAATCAATTAATTAACTAGAAAATATTAATATAATTATTATATAAGTATTAAACATTTAGTCTAAGCAATAATGGCTGATTTGTTAATGTGGGAATGAGTTCTGGTGAATGTGATATTCACGTAACAAGGGTATGGTGTATTAAAGCAACGTTAGTTGGTTCAACTACGTTGATGGGTGTTGGGCTACGACAACAGCGGTGTTGAGTTGTAGTTCATTAATGGCTGGCAAGTCGGAAATAACCGTCGACGTGACGGGAGCTGGACGTGAGCAAATAGGCCGACGTGGCCGTGGTGGAAAGCCGACGTGGCTTTGGGGGTTCCAAATTTTTAAACCGACGTGGTTAGGGATGAGGAAGAGTGGTTGTGACTTAGGCAAGCACGGTTTAAATACATAAATCTTGGTAGTATTTGTGTCAACTTTTTGTGGAATCAATCGTGCCAGTTTTCCTTGCTAAATAAAGTAATTATCAAGATTATATATATATATATATATATATATATATATATATATATATATATATATATTTGTATAATGGAAATATGTGGGTAGGCGTGATCGTTTCACTGAGTAATTCTGTTACTCAAGTCTTCTTTTGGATGCAGGTAAGTTCGAGCAGTAGTGATGCCGTGACTCGGGGTGGTGCTATGTTTTGGGAATTTTTAAACATTATTTATATATTTTATTTTGAATCTTGAGTATCGTTGGATTTTATTTAAAGTTATTACTTTATGTCTTTTTTAATAATATTATAGTTGGACTGAGAGAATTCTTTTAATAAAAAAAATTAATACTTATACTTGGGGTTTTAAATGAATTATAAGTTAAGTACAAGACGATAACACGTGTCATGTATTATGGAGAAGGGTGTTACAGCTGGAATCACACAGAATACACCAGCATAACTCTTTTATGATAACTTGTCTGCAGACTATCTCAGTGTCAATCCGGTTTTTCACTCACTGTCTAAACTTTTTGAGATCGATTTTCAGTATGTACGCGAAAGGGTAGCCGTTGGTTTCTTGAACATCAAACACATTCCAGCAGCTCTAACTCGCTGACATATTCACTAAGTCGTTACCTCCGAGCACTTTTCATGACTTGCGATTCAAACTAGGTGTGTGCGAACCTCCCACACCAAGTTTGAGTGGGTGTGTAATCATACTTTCTCTTCCGAGCAGAGACTCTCAACATCGATTGGGCCAAAGTAATAACAAAACCACTTCAGAAGAAAACAAGGTAATGCCTCTGTGCATTTAAAACAGAGCAACATCACGAAAAGGAGATGCCTCTGTAAAACTTGCAGAACCTGCAGAGAATACTATACCAGCTCACCCACACTCCTGCAACAATCCGTTTTATGTTCTTGGATCTAATGAATGAGGTGTCACATAAAAACACGTGTTAGCTTCCTATTTAATGTAGAAATCTATTAAAACAATGTAATCGTAACAATGGAGAAGCAACGAAAAGAAAAATATAAAATGAAGTTTCAGATTCGTTCTCTATCTGAAGTTCCTTTCTCTTAAGTTTTCAAAATGATCTTGAGGTTTTTGTTTTTCTTAAACACTGAGCGTTGAAACATTTCTTACAAATACAAAACCACATAAGGAGCAACCAGAAACAAGAAGCACGAAGAAGAATCACTGGTTTATACCATTGTGCTTGGATTAGACTCTAAAGAATAGTTATCCATTCGTGGAATGAAAGGACTGGGATTAAAGATAGAATCTTGCTGCATTGAGAATAGCGTCAAATTGTGTTTGCAAATCTTGAACATTTTTTTTGAAAACTAAACATATGAGAATAAAACATCACGAAGACTCACTAGCCTACATGTTTTTGGTAAAGAATTTAGGAACATATGATCTTTGAAACTTAAATAAGACTAGTTTAGCTACCATTCTACATATAATATAAAACCAAATTCTAAATCTAATAACCTAAATATTTAACAATAAAATCACATAAATATAAGTTACCTACTCTAAATTCTATGAGAAAATCATATAATATAAGTTAAATGTTCTAAAATCTATCAATCTAACTACAAAATATATATTAAAATAAGAGAACATTTTTGCAGGAAAATTGGAGGGTGAAGACGAAGAGCGATTTAGGCACAAAATGAAATATAAGATTGAAAGAAGAAGAGAGCGGTGTAGAATACATAGGATTTCCGTTCGACAGATGTAACTTTTTGGTTGCCAGTGAAAATGGTGTCACAAATAACTCCAAAAAGTCTGTCAGAAACTTCTATTGGATTGCAAAAAAAAAACTTTATTTCGTCGCAAATGAATTCATTGGATTTCTAAAATAATAAACTTAAATCGTCGATGTGAAATTGAATACATTAATTATTCAAAATATTAAATATTTAAAATAGATTTAGTAAGTGTAAATAAAGATTTAGTTATAATTAGACATGGAAATCAAAATTTGCCATGATCAACGTGCAAGTTATAATGTTTTGGATTAAATAATTAATAAATACACTGATTTGAATTCTATTAGTTTTCTCACAAAATTCACTCCCATTAATTAATTGAAATGAACAATCCGGAGAGGTTTATTTACAAAACCGATATTAACCAAGATTCCAAACCGGAAATAAAAAAACATTTAACAAGAATATTTAACAATTCTCCTCAAAATGGGACGAAAATATTTACAAGATCCATCTTGTAAACGAAACTATGAGACTGATTAGAATAAAAAGGTTTAGTGAATGGGTCAGCAAACTGCAGAGAAGGCTGCACATGAAGAAGTTTAAACAAACCAATAATCAATCTCTCTCGTACATTATGGTGGTAATCAGATTCAATGTGTTTAGTGTGCTCGTGGGGGATAGGATTGTTGGCTATGTGAATTGCAGCATTGTGGTCACAAAAAAACAATGTGGGTTTCTGCAATTTGATGCGTAATCACAGAGCAAATGGGTTAGCTACATAAGCTCATTTATATCAACAAAAATACTTCTTTATTCAGCCTCTGCAGAACGAAACAACTTGCTGTTTTTTTAACTTCCAAGAAATTAAAGATGAAGATAAGAAAATGCAAAAACTAGATGTTAAACGTCTTGTGTCACAACATGAAGTCCAATTTTCATCGGCAAAGACTTGGAGCTGAATTTCAGAGGTAGAAGAATAGAACATGCCTCTTCCAATTGTCCCTTTGATGCAATGAAGAACTTTAAACACATCTTGTTGATGAGATTTCGAGGTGCTTCAGAGAATTGACTAAGTTTGTTGACTGCATAAGTGATGTTTGGCCGAGTAATCTGCAAATACATTAGTCTTCCAATGAGAAGTCTATAACAACCAATTCACCAACTGTGTCTTTTGAAAATTTGACTCCTAGATCCATAGGAATGTTTTATGGCTTACAACCAAGTAGATGTCTCATCAAGATGATCTAATGCATATTTTTGTTTACAGATATGAATTCCCGCAAAAGAATGAGCTAATTAGAGACTCAAGAAATATTTCAATGGTCCAAGATCTCGAAGTTTACAATAAGATGTAAGCTGGGATTTCAATACAGCAATTTCAGTGTCACTATTACTTACAATAACTATATCAAACCAGTATGCAGAGAAACAGAGCATCAATCATCTTCAAAAAACAAGTGTGATTTGAATGACATTGTAGAAAGCCCAAACCAGTTGAAGTAGTAGAAAACTTCACAAACCATTGACGCGAGGCATGTTTAAGCCATACAACGATTTCTGAAGTCTACAAACAAAATTAGAGGGAAGAATGTCCCACTTACTTGAACGATAACCTGAAAAGATTTTCATATATATATTTCTTCATCCAATTCACCGTTAAAAATAGAATTAGAAATGTCTAACTGATGCAAAGTAAGGTTATATATTGATGATAGAGCAAGTAATAGTTTTATGGAAGTTGATTTGTAAACATGAGAGAAAGTATCATTATAATGGATGCCCTCTTGTTGTGTATATTCCTTAGTAACCAAATGAGTCTTATGTAATTCAATGGTGCCATCAACATGATACTTTATCTTAAAAATCCATTTGCAGCCAATACTCAATTTACCAGTAGGTAAAAAACAAATATCACAAGTTTCTATTCCTTCCAAAGCATTAATTTCAGCTCGCATAGCTTCACGCCAACCAAGAAAGTCTTTTGCTTCAGTATAGGTCCAAGGTTCTTTTTCTTTGGTTATGGAAACCAAGAATAAAAGATAAGGTTCTGACCCCTTATCATTAGAAAGAAATTTTGAAATGATATGAAAGGTTGAAAATGCTATTGAATGAAAATGCTATTGAATGAAAATGGTAATCTTGAACGTAAGCTGGTTTTCAAGTTTCCTATGTGATGTTGTAACAGAAGGTTCAACATCTAAATTAGGATCAACATCTAAATGTTGAACCTCTACCGAAGGTGAAGGTAAAGAAGAATCATCATCAGAGGATCGAGATGACATAGAAGACTGAAGTGTCAGCTTGTGGAATAGATCAATATATTCTTGAGAAGAATCTAACTTAATAAAAGGAAAGAGCTCCTCATAAAAGATAAGATTTCGAAAAATGAAAATTTTATTACTTTCAAAATCTAGAAGCTTGCAACCTTTGTATCCCAAATGATAACCAAGAAAAACATAGGCTTTTGCTATAAAGTAAAATTTATATACGTTCTTAGAAGATGTGGAAGCATAACAAAAGCAACTCAAGACTTTGATTTCTGAGTAATTGGGAATCTTATTTGTAAATCTTTCATATGGAATTTTATTGTTTAGGACAGGTGATGGGGACATAAGGTCGTATGGCCGGCCAGGAGACCAGACTGGCCGACCAGAGAGTTTGCGCGAGACAGCCTGACCATTTGGCACGTTTGCAAGCCCAAGCGGTACTGCCGGACCTTTGACCAGCCAGGCCAGACCGACCAATATTGCCGGCGGAGAGGCCCAATGATACAAGCCTCGATTCAAGGCTTGGATGCGCGTGGGCTGTTGGAGAAGTTTAGGTGAGAAACTCGACCTTAAGCTTCTGGATAGAGGTTTTCTGATTGGTATTGGATGGAGGGGTGAAGTGAACCACACGAGGGGTGATGAACCTCGTGATAAATCACAAACTTAGAGTTAGGAGGGCTGGTCTCAACTAGGTTCTAAGCGCACAAGTCTCTTGAGAGAATAACTTGTTGAAAGAAAATTCGATCTTTATTGATTAGCAAAAAGGGTTGTCGAACTACAATGCTGGAAGGAGCCTTATTAATATGCTCGACAGTTTGACCTTCTAGGGTCGACTAAATGAAAGAAAAGAAAAGTTTACAAAAGTGCACAAATGGAAAATGTACAAAAGTGCATAACCGAAAAAGGACCTATTCCTAAAATGTCTTTGACTCAAAAATGTAAACAATCTAGATCCTACCTTGCAAAACAGAAAGAGGCATATATTCGAACTGAAAACTTACCTTTCTTACCTCACGGCCAAGAAATGGAAGGTGGCCGTCCTTGTGGCATGCACGCGCCTTGCTCCTAGTCTTCGACTTGGAGTAGGGTTAGGAATCTTTGGGCCCTGACCTCTCTTGCCACTAAAGCCCAAGTCTCTGAAGTCCCTTGCATTGTTGAGAAGCCTTTGGACTCTTCTTTGCACTTCTGTCCATAGTCGATCTTCCTCTAGGAGCTTGTCGACCCATAAGCTGAACTTGTGGAAGAGTGCTCTTGATCTGGTCCTTGTCATTGCTCCTGGTGGCACCACTGGTGTAGAGACTTCCTCTAGATACATGTCCTGAAGCTGGTAGCTTATCTGGTCCGAGTCTCCTTGTGTAGATGCTGAAATGCCCGTGTACTCGGCTGGATCGGCTGTACCAGTTGGATTGTGCGAGATGCTGGCCGGAATGCCTTCTGGACCGGCCAAGTTGATCCCGGAGTTGGCAGCATCACTAAGTAGACCAGCGGTGTCATCCACGTCACCACCAATTGTGCCGGAGATTTGGGCCTCTCCGCCGGCAATGCTGATCGGGTCGGTCCTGTTGGTCGAGGGTACGGCAGTACCACTTGGACCGGCAGACGTGCTAAATGGCCCGGC
The DNA here is from genome assembly GCA_018901935.1 of Pugionium cornutum. Lineage (NCBI taxonomy): Eukaryota > Viridiplantae > Streptophyta > Magnoliopsida > Brassicales > Brassicaceae > Pugionium > Pugionium cornutum. Next base: position 19,509,919 of record CM032155.1, read on the forward strand.
TATCTCGGGCAAGCTCCCTGGTCGGCCAGTCTGGTCTCCTGGCCAGCCATACGACCTGATGTCCCCATCATCCCCTCCCTCTACAGTAGGTTTTGACCTCAAAACTGGTTCATCTGCCTGGAAAGGGGCTAAGTCAGTTACGTTGAACGTGTTGGACACAATAAACTCACCTGGGAGCTCGATCCGGTAGGCGTTGTTGTTGATCCTCTACAGCACTCTGAATGGTCCATCTCCTCTTGGTGCTAGCTTGGAACTACTTAGGTTGGGAAACCTCTCCTGCCGTAGGTGTAGCCACACCCAATCGCCTGGTTGAAAGATCACCTCCTTTCTTCCCTTGTTAGAATGAGTCACGTACTGCCCGGTCCTCTTCTCCAAGTTCTCTGCTACCTTATGGTGTAACTTCCTTATGAACTCTGCCTTGGATGCTCCGTTGAGGTTGGTCATTTCTGCTGGTGGTAGTGGCGTTTGCTCCAATGGGGTGAGAGGGTTGAAGCCGTATACTACTTCAAAGGGTGTCTTCTTGGTTGCTGAGTGCACGGCTCGATTGTAAGCGAACTCTATGAATGGCAGGCACTCCACCCAAGTCTTGAGGTTCTTCCCTAGTGTAGTCCTGAGAAGAGTTGATAGTGTCTGGTTGACAACTTCAGTTTGGCCATCGGTTTGAGGATGGCAGGTGGTAGGGAAGAGTAGCTTCGTGCCTAGCTTTCTCCAAAGGATCCTCCAGAAATGGCTGAGGAACTTGGTGTCCCTGTCTGACACGATGGTCCTTGGCACTTCATGAAGCCGTACTATCTCCTTGAAAAACAGCTCGGCTGTTTGCGTGGCATCATTGACATTGGCACGCGGAATGAAGTGTGCCATCTTGGAGAATCTGTCCACCACTACAAAGATTGCATCCTTGTGGTTGATCTTGGGCAGACCTAGAACGAAGTCCATTGAGATGTCTACCCATGGATGTGTGGGTATGGGCAGTGGGAGATACAACCCGTGAGGGTGCACTCGGGACATCGTTTTTTTGCAAGTGATGCACCTTGTACAATGGGCTTCTACTGATCTTTTGATGTGTGGCCAGTATAGAAGTGCTCTTTGACCACTGCTAGAGTCTTGTCGACACAAAAGTGGCCCATGAGTCCACCTCCGTGAGCTTCTCGGATGATAAGCTTTCGTAGTGATCCTTGTGGTATGCACAACCTTCTCTCTCGGAACAAGAATCCCTCATGGATGTAAAATTTGCCATGACTCCCTGTGCCACACTCCTTGTAGCTCTCAGCGAAGTCAGGATCATCCTTGTATAGGTCCTTGATGTGCTCGAATCCTAGGACCTTTGCCTCCATGGTGGATATCAAGGCAAACCTCCTTGATAGTGCATCGGCTACCATATTGTCTTTGCCCTTCTTGTACTAGATGACGTACGGGAAGGTCTCTACGAACTCCATCCACCTGGCATGTCTTCTCTTGAGATTGGTTTGCCCTCTGAGGATTTTGAGAGTCTCGTGATCAGTGTGGATCACAAACTCCTTGGACAGCAAGTAATGCTGCCAAGTCTCCAATGCTCGGACAAGGGCATAAAGCTCCTTGTCGTAAGTGGGGTAGTTCAGTGAGGCACCACCTAGCTTCTCACTGAAGTATGCCACTGGTCTCCCTCCTTGGGTTAGCAGTGCTCCTATGCCTATTCCAGAGGCATCACACTCCACTTCAAACGTCTTGTTGAAGTCGGGTAGGACTAGCACTGGTGCATGTGTAAGGCTGTCCTTCAAGGCCTGGAATGCCTTCTCCTGAGCTTCTCCCCAGCTGAATCCCACGTCCTTTTTCACTACTGCCGTCAATGGTGAGGCAATACTGCTGAAGTTGGGCACGAATCTCCTGTAAAAGCTGGCCAGTCCGTGGAAGCTCCTCACTTGGCTGATGTTGCTTGGTGTTGACCATTCTTGTATGGCTCGAATCTTCTCTTCATCAACCTGTAGGTCCTGTGAACTTACAACAAAGCCTAAAAAGACAAGTTTATCAGTACAAAAGATGCACTTCTTGATATTGGCATAAAGCTCTTCTTGTCGAAGGGTTTTAAGCACCAACTCAAGATGCGTGAGGTGATCCCTTAAGAATTTACTATAAACCAATATGTCATCAAAATAAACTACAATGAACTTACTGATGTACGCCCTAAGAACTTGGTTCATAAGGCGCATGAAGGTGCTTGGGGCATTAGTCAAGCCGAATGGCATGACTGTCCACGCGTAGAGCCCTTGCTTTGTCTTGAAAGTAGTCTTCCATTCATCACCTTCCTTCATCCTGACCTGGTGGTATCTACTCTTGAGGTCTATCTTGGAGAAGACCGTGGCTCAACTCAGCTCATCCAGCATGTCATCCAGCCGTGGTATCGGATGCCGGTACTTGACAGTGATGTTGTTGATTGCTCGGCAGTCCACGCACATTCGCCAAGTCCCATCCTTCTTGGGCACTAGTAGCACTGGTACGGCACATGGACTGAGGCTCTCTCGAACATAGCCTTTCTCCAGTAGCTCCTTGACTTGCTTCTCTAGCTCCTTGGACTCCTCTGGACTCATCCGGTTTGCTGGCCGGTTGGGCAGGGCTGCTCCGGGCACGAGGTCGATCTGGTGCTCTATGCCTCGTAGGGGAGGTAAGCCTGCTGGTATCTCTTCCGGGAACACATCCTGGAACTTGTTGAGGAGAGCTGCTACTTCAGGAGGTAGCTCTACCTGTTCTTTCTCTACATTCAACACTTCTTTGAAAACCATTAGTAACATTAGATCCTTCGAGGCTAAAGCTCTCCGGACATGACTTGGTTGAATAAGAAAATCAGATTTAATGAGCTTCTTTTCCTTACTCATTTGCTGTTGAAGCTCATGTACCTGGGCAGGTGTGAGAGGAGCTAGGCTGACCTTTCTCTTGTCATGCACGAAAGTGTAGAGATTGGTTCGGCCATCATGCCTGGTCTCCTTGTCAAACTGGCATGGCCTTCCTAGCAGAAGATGACCAGCTTGCATGGGCACCACGTCGGACACGACTTGGTCTTGGTACTTGTCCACACTGAATGGCATAGTGACTTGCTCATGGATCTTGAGCTCCACTTTGTCATCGAGCCATCTCAGTCTATATGGTCAAGGATGCCTTGTCTTCTCTAGACCTAGCTTACCAACCATGTACGTACTAACAACGTTAGTGCAGGACCCACCATCTATGATGAGGTTACATACCTTGCCCTTGATGGTGCAATGGCTGTGGAAGATGTTCTCCCTCTGTATGGTCTCTGAGGGATCCACCATTGCACTGAGAATGCGTCTAGTGATCAGCACTTCCCCCACATCAGGGTACTCAATGTCACTGTATTCTCCTTTTGGTTCATAGTCCTCTTCATCTTGGGGCTCATACTCTCCAGCCTCCGTAATCAGCATGACCCCGTTGTTTGGGCACTCCCTTGAGATGTGTCCACGACCCCTACACTTGAAACAAGTGATGTCACGTGATCTTTGAGGGTTAGAGGACTTACTAGGCTCTCTCTGGTCACGGGTTGGCAAAGGAGGCTTGCTCTTGAACCTTGACTCGATCTCTATGCTTTTCCTTTGTCTATGGGCTTGGGAATGTTGCTTGGTGCCCAAGGCGTCTTAGGCTTGCTGCGGATGTCTTGGCTCTTACGTTTGATATGCTGCTCAGCCTGGACAGATAGGTGGAACAAGTCCTTGAAGTCATTGTAGATTTGCCTTTCCACCTTGCGGCTGATTCTTTCTTGGAGTCCATCCAAGAATTATGCCATCAAAGCTTCCTTATCGTCATTGAGTTCTAGCCTGTTCCTTTGTCTTTCAAACTCTTCATAGTACTCCTCTACTGATCTAGTTCCCTGATTAAGAGTACGAAAACGTCGTTGCAAATCTCTATGAAAATAAGGTGGAACAAACCTTTGTCTCATGAGGTCTTTCATGTCGACCCATGAGTCTATGGGCCTCAATCTTTTCCTCCTTCGGTCAGACACCTCACGATCCCACCAGATGAGGGCATTATTCGTGAGCTGTGCTACTGCCATGGAGACTCTCCTAGGGCCTTGTTGGTTGTAGTGATCGAAGATGTGATCCATCCTTCTCTCCCAATCTAGGTAGGCCTTGCGGTCTACTTTTCCTGCAAAACTCGGAGGTGTTAGCTTAACATCAGGATGAGTTACCCAGTTGTAGGCATGTTCATCTCCATCCTCATGATGTCTAGTAGGCATCCTTGGTCTCTGGTGATGTCCATATGGCTCGAAGCCATCACCTTCTGTCTCTGGTTGCCATGGAGGTCCTCTCGGCCTACGGTGATAGTTATGAGGTTGTGCGTCCTCATCTCCATCTAGCTGGGACTCCTCCTGTTCGTGCCGTGCCCTAAGGTGCTCAAGACCCTCAGCACGGTCTTGCTCAGCTCTCACGTGCCTTATGGCCTGGAATCTCACAGGCCTCTCCACGCGCTCCAACCTCTCGCCTATTGATGCGAATTGCGTTTGGAGGGTGGTGAACATGGCCATCAAGGTCTCGGCTGCATCTCTATTCTCTTCTGCCATTGTGCTACAAGAAAGTAACACAAGTTATTTTGCTCCTAAGTGGATTAGGAGGTGATACAAGCCTCGATTCAAGGCTTATATGCGCGTAGGCTTTTTGGAGAAGGTTAGGTGAGAAACTCGACCTTAGACTTCTGGATAGGGGGTTTTTGGTTTGGTATTGGGTGAAGGGTGAAGTGAACTTCGTGATAAATCACAAACTTAGAGCTAGGAGGGCTGGTCTCAACTAGATTCTTAGAGAGAAAACTTGTTGGAAGAAAGTTCTACTTTATTAATATCAAAAAGGTTGTCAAACTACAATACTGGAAGGAGCCTTATTAATATGCTCGACAGCTTGACCTTCTAGGGTTGACTCAAAGAAAGAAAAGGAAAGTTTACAAAAGTGCACAAATGGAAAATATACAAAAGTGCATAACCGAAAAAGGACCTATTCTCAAAATGTCTTTGACTCAAAAATGTAAACAATCTAGATCCTACCCTGCAAAACAGAAAAAGGCATATATTCCAATTGAAACTTACCTTACTTACCTCACGGCCAAGAAATGGAAGGTGGCCATCCTTGTGGCATGCACGCGCCTTGCTCCTAGTCTTCGATTTGGAGTAGGGTTAGGAATCTTTGGGCCCTGACTTCTCTTGCCACTAAAGCCCAAGTCTCTAAAGTCCCTTACATTGTTGAGAAGCCTTTGGACTCTTCTTTGCACTTCTGGCCCATTGTCCTTAGTCGATCTTCCTCAAGGAGCTTGTCGACCCATAAGCTGAACTTGTGGAAGAGTGCTCTTGATCTGCTCCTTGTCATTACTCTTGGTGGCACTACTGGTGTAGAGACTTCCTCTAGATGCATGTCCTGAAGCTGGTAGCTTATTTGGTCCGAGTTTCCTTGTGTAGAGGTTGAAGTGCTCGTGTACTCGGCTGGACCGGCTGTACCGGCTGGACTGTGCGAGGTTCTGGTCGGAATGCCTTCTGGACCGGCCAAGTTGATCCCGGAGTCGGCGGCATCACCAATGGGACCGGCGGTGTCATCCACGTCACCACCAATTGTGCCGGAGGTTTGGGCCTCTCCGCCGGCAATGCTGATCGGTCCGTTCCTATTGGTCGAGGGTCCGGCGGTACCGCTTGGGCCGGCAGACGTGCCAAATGGCCCGGCTATCTCGGGCAAGCTTCCTGGTCGGCCAGTCTGGTCTCCTGGCCGGACATACGACCTGATGTCCTCATCATTCCCTCCCTTCAGTAGGTTTTGACCTCAAAACTAGTTCATCTGCATGGAAAGGGGCTAAGTCAGTTACGTTGAACGTGTTGGACACATTAACTCACCAGGGAGCTCGATCCGGTAGGCGTTGTTGTTGATCCTCTCCAGCACTCTGAATGGTCCATCTCCTCTTGGTGCTAGCTTGGAACTCCTTAGGTTGGGGAACCTCTCCTGCCGTAGGTGTAGCCACACCCAATCGCCTGGTTGAAAGATAACCTTCTTTCTTCCCTTGTTGGCATGAGTCACGTATTGCCCGGTCCTATTCTCCAAGTTCTCTGCTACCTTCTGGTGTAACTTTTTTATGAACTCTGCCTTGGATGCTCCGTTGAGGTTGGGTCATCTCTGCTGGTGGCAGTGGTGTTTGCTCCAATGGGGTGAGAGGGTTGAAGCCGTATACTACTTCAAAGGGTGTCTTCTTGGTTGCTGAGTGCACGGCTCGATTGTAAGCGAACTCTATGAATGGCAGGCACTCCACCCAAGTCTTGAGGTTCTTCCCTAGTGTAGTCCTGAGAAGACTTGATAGTGTCCGGTTGACAACTTTAGTTTGGCCATCGGTTTGAGGATGGCAGGTGGTAGAGAAGAGTAGCTTCGTGCCTAGCTTCCTTGATGAGGACATCAGGTCGTACATCCAGCCAGGAGACCAGACTGGCCGACCAGGAAGCTTGCCCGAGACAGCCGGACCATCTGGCACGCCTGCCGGCCCAAGTAGTACCGCCGGACCCTCGACCACAAGGACCAGAGCAACCAGCATTGCCGGCGGAGAGGCCCAAGCTTCCGGCACACTTGGTAGCGACGTGGATGACACCGCCGGTTCCTCTGGTGATGCCGACAACTCCCGGATCAACTTGGCCGGTCCTGAAGGCATTCCGGCCAGTACCTCGCACCATCCAGCCGGTACAGCCGATCCAGCCGAGTACTCGTGCATTTCCACTTCTACACAAGAGGACTTGAACCAAATGAGCTACCAGCTCCAGGACATGCACCTAGAGGAAGTCTCTACACCAGTGGTGCCTCAAGGAGCAATGACAAGAAGCAGATCAAGAGCACTCTTCCACAAATTCAGCTTATGGGTCGACAAGCTCCTAGAGGAAGATCGACTAAGGACAATGGGCCAAAAGTGCAAGGAAGAGTCCAATGGCTTCTCAACAACACAAGGGACATCAGAGACTTGGGCTTTAGTGGCAAGAGAGGTCAGGGTCCAAAGATTTTTAACCCTACTCCAAGTCGAACACTAGGAGCAAGGCGGGTGCATGCCACAAGGACGACCACCTTCCATTTCTTGGCCATGAGGTAAGTTAAGGTAAGTTTCAATTCGAATATATGCCTCTTTCTGTTTTGCAGGGTAGGATCTAGAATATTTACTTTTATTGAGTCAAAGACATTTTAGGAATAAGTCCTTTTTTCGATTATACACTTTTGTATCTTTTCCTTTTGTGCACTTTTGTAAGTTTTCCTTTTCTTATTTGGGTCGACCCTAGAAGGTCAAGCTGTCGACCATATTAATAAGGCTCCTTCCAGCATTGTAGTTCGACAACCTTTTTGATATTAATAAAGATCGAATTTTCTTTCAACAAGTTATTCTCTCAAGAGACTTGTGCGCTTAGAACCTAGTTGAGACCACCCCTCCTAGCTCTGATTTTGTGATTTATCACGAGGTGCATCACCCCTCGTGTGGGTCACTTCACCCTTCCATCTTTTACCAACCAGAAAACCCCCATCCAAATGCCTAAGGTTGAGTTTCTCACCTACTCTTCTACAAACAGCCCACGCGCATCCAAGCCTTGAATCGAGGCTTGTATCATTTTGGTATCAGAGCTTAAAGCTCCTAAACCAGGTTTTTTCTATCCTTAAGCTTGTTTTGTTTTTAGTTCTTGCATTAGTTTAAGTCGCATTCAAGAAAAATCAAAAAATAACATCAAACTCCAAACCGAGTGCATCTAGCCTTCTACGTGTATCACTAGGGTTTAGATTCACTTTTGCATTACCATTCACGTTTTCCTTTTTGTTTAAATCATATTTCCTTTATTTTGAAGTTAAATTAAAAAGAAAATAAAAAGAAAATAGGAAAAATACCAAAGGAATTCGAATTGGACAGCTAGCACAAGTTGTCAAGAAAGTTTTCTTTTTTTCAAATCTTCATATTTTTGAATTTCCAATTCTTAGATTTTTTCCTTTTTGCAAATTTTCGAATCCTTAGAAAAAGAAAACTCTCCTAATAATTTAGTAGCATCTTAGCTTGTCTTCTTTCTTTGTAGCACGCAATGGCAGAAGAAAATAGAGAAGCAACCGAAGCCATGATGGCCATGTTCACCACTCTCCAAACACAACTCGCATCAATAGGCGAGAGGTTGGAGCGCGTGGAAATACTGGTAAGGTTCCAGGCCATAAGGCACGTGAGAGCTGAGCAAGACCATCCTGAGGGTCCTGAGCACCTTAGGACACGGCACGAACAGAAGGAACCCCTGCCAGATGGAGATGAGGACACACAACCTCATAACTATCACCATAGGCCGAGAGGACCTCCACGGCAACCAGAGGCAGAAGATGATGGCTTTGAGCCATATGGTCTTCACCAGAGACCAAGAATGCCTCCTAGACATCATGAGGATGGAGATGAACACGCCTATAACCGGGTAACTCATCCTGATATTAAGCTAACTCCTCCAAGTTTTGCAGGAAAAGTAGACCTCGAGGCTTACCTAGATTAGGAGAGAAGAATGGATCATATCTTTGATCATTACAACCAACCAGGTCCTAGGAGAGTCTCAATGGCAGTAGCACAACTCACGGACAATGCCCTCATCTGGTGGGATCGTGAGGTATCTGACAGAAGGAGGAAGAGAATGAGGCCCATAGACTCATGGGTCAACATGAAAGACCTCATGCGACAAAGGTTTGTTCCACCTTACTTTCATAGAGACTTGCAACATCGTTTTCATACTCTTAAGCAGGGTACTAGATCAGTAGAGGAGTACTATGAAGAGTTTGAGAAGCTAAGGAACAGATTGGAGCTCAATGATGATGAAGAAGCATTGATGGCACAATTCTTGGATGGACTCCAAGAAAGAATCAGCCGCAAGGTGGAAAGGCAAATCTACAATGACTTCAAAGACTTGTTCCACCTATCTGTCCAGGCTGAGCAGCACATCAAACGTAAGAGCCAAGACATCTGCAGCAAGCCTAAGACACCTTGGGCACCAAGCAACATGCTCAAGCCCGTAGACAAAGGCAAGAGCATAGAGATCGAGTCAAGGTTCAAGAGCAAGCCTCCTGACCCACCCGTGACCAGAGAGAGCCTGGTAAGTCTTCTAACCCTCCAAGATCACGTGACATCACCTGTTTCAAGTGTAGGGGTCGTGGACACATCTCAAGGGAGTGCCCAAACAACCGGGTCATGTTGATTACGGAGGCTGGAGAATATGAGTCCCAAGATGAAGAGGACTATGAACCAGAAGAGGAGTATGGTGACATTGAGTACCCTGATGTGGGGGATGTGCTGGTCACTAGACGCATCCTCAGTGCAATGGTGGATCCTTCAGAGACCATCCAAAGGGAGAACATCTTCCACAACCGTTGCACCATCAAGGGCAAGGTATGTAACTTCATCATAGATGGTGGTTCTTGCACTAACATTGCTAGTGCATATATGGTTGATAAGCTAGGTCTAGAGAAGACAAGGCATCCTCGACCATATAGAGTGAGATGGCTGGATGACAAAGTGGAGCTCAAGATCCATGAGCAAGTCACTGTGCCATTCAGTGTGGGCAAGTACCAAGACCAAGTTGTCTGCGACGTGGTGCCCATGCAAGCTGGCCATCTTCTGCTAGGAAGACCATGGCAGTTTGACAAAGAGACCATGCATGATGCCCGAACCAATCTCTACACTTTTGTGCATGACAAAAGAAAGGTCAGCTTGGCTCCTCTTACACCTGCCCAGGTACATGAGCTACAACTCCAAATGAGTAAGGAAAAGAAACTTACCAAGTCTAATTTTCTTATTCAACCAAGCCATGTTCGGAGAGCTTTAGCCTCGAAGGATTTAATGTTACTAATGGTTTTCAAAGAAGTGTTGAATGTAGAAAAAGAACAGGTAGAGCTACCTCCTGAAGTAGCAACTCTCCTCAATAAGTTGCAGGATGTATTTGCAGAGGAGATACCAGCAGGCTTGCCTCCTTTACGTGGCATAGAACACCAGATTGATCTAGTGCCCGGAGCAGCCCTGCCCAACCGGCCAGCCTACCGGATGAGTCCAGAGGAGTCCAAGAAGCTTGAGAAGCAAGTCAAGGAGCTCCTGGACAAAGGCTATGTTCGAGAGAGCCTCAGTCCATGTGCCGTACCAGTGCTACTAGTGCCCAAGAAGGATGGGACTTGGCGCATGTGCGTGGACTGCCGAGCAATCAACAACATCACACTCAAGTACCGGCATCCAATACCACGGCTGGATGACATGCTAGATGAGCTGAGTGGAGCCACGGTCTTCTCCAAGATAGACCTCAAGAGTGGATACCACCAGGTCAGGATGAAAGAAGGTGATGAATGGAAGACTGCTTTCAAGACAAAGCAAGGGCTCTACGAGTGGACAGTCATGCCATTTGGCTTGACTAATGCCCCAAGCACCTTCATGCGCCTTATGAACCAAGTTCTTAGGGCGTACATCAGTAAGTTTGTAGTGGTATACTTTGATGACATACTAGTTTATAGTAAGTGCCTACGGGAACACCTCACACATCTTGAGATGGTACTTAAAACCCTTCGACAAGAAGAGCTTTATGCCAATCTCAAGAAGTGCATCTTTTGTACTGATAAAATTGTCTTTTTAGGTTTTGTTGTAAGTTCACAGGACCTACCGGTTGATGAAGAGAAGATTCTAGCCATACAAGAATGGCCAACACCAGGCAACATCAGCCAAGTAAGGAGCTTCCACGGACTGGCCAGCTTCTATAGGAGATTCGTGCCCAACTTCAGCAGTATTGCCTCACCATTGATGTCAGTAGTGAAGAAGAACGTGGGATTCATCTGGGGAGAAGGTCAGGAGAACGCATTCCAGGCCTTGAAGGACAGCCTTACACATGCACCAGTGCTAGTCCTGCCCGACTTCAACAAGACGTTTGAAGTGGAGTGTGATGCCTCTGGAATAGGCATAGGAGCAGTGCTAACCAAAGGAGGAAGACCAGTGGCATACTTCAGTGAGAAGCTAGGTGGTGCCTCACCTAACTAGCCCACTTATGACAAGGAGCTTTATGCCCTTGTCCGAGCATTGGAGACTTGGCAGCATTACTTGCTGTCCAAGGAGTTTGTGATCCACACTGATCATGAGACTCTCAAACACCTCAGAGGGCAAACCAATCTAAAGAGGAGACATGCGAGGTGGATGGAGTTCATAGAGACCTTCCCGTACATCATCAAGTACAAGAAGGGCAAAGATAATGTGGTAGCCGATGCACTATCAAGGAGGTTTGCCTTGATATCCACCATGGAGGCAAAGGTCCTAGGGTTCGAGCACATCAAGGACCTATACAAGGATGATCCTGACTTTGCTGAGAGCTACAAGGAGTGTGGCACAGGGAGTCATGGCAAGTTCTACATCCATGAGGGATTCTTGTTCCGAGAAAGAAGGCTGTGCATACCACAAGGATCATTAAGGGAGCTTATAATCCGAGAAGCTAATGGAGGAGGACTCATGGGCCACTTTGGTGTCGACAAGACTCTAGCAGTGGTCAAGGAGCACTTCTACTGGCCACACATCAAGAGGACAGTAGAAGCTCATTGTGCAAGATGCATCACTTGCAAGAAGTTAAAGTCCCGAGTGCAACCTCACGGGTTGTATCTCCCACTGCCCATACCTACACATCCATGGGTGGACATCTCAATGGACTTTGTTCTAGGTCTGCCCAAGGTCAACCACAAAGATGCAATCTTTGTAGTGGTGGACAGATTCTCCAAGATGGCACACTTCATTCCGTGTGCCAATGTCAATGATGCCACACAAACAGCTGAGCTGTTCTTCAGGGAGATAGTACGGCTTCATGGAGTGCCAAGGACCATCGTATCATACAGGGACACCAAGTTCCTAAGCCATTTCTGGAGGACCCTTTGGAGAAAGCTAGGCACGAAGCTACTCTTCTCTACCACCTGCCATCCTCAAACCGATGGCCAAACTGAAGTTGTAAACAGGACACTATCAACCCTTCTCAGGACTACACTAGGGAAGAACCTAAAGACTTGGGTGGAGTGCCTGCCATTCATAGAGTTTGCTTACAACCGAGCCATGCACTCAGCAACCAAGAAGACACCATTTGAAGTAGTATACGGCTTCAACCCTCTCACCCCATTGGAGCAAACGCCACTACCACCAGCTGAGATGACCAACCTCAACGAAGCATCCAAGGCAGAGTTCATAAGGAGGTTACACCAGAAGGTAGCAGAAAACTTGGAGAAGAGGACCGGACAGTACGTGACTCATGCCAACAAGGGAAGAAAGGAGGTGATCTTTCAACCAGGCAATTGGGTGTGGCTACACCTACGGCAGGAGAGGTTCCCAAACCTAAGGAGTTCCAAGCTAGCACCAAGAGGAGATGGACCATTCAGAGTGCTCGAGAGGATCAACAAAAACGCCTACCGGATCAAGCTCCCAGGTGAGTTTAATGTGTCCAATACGTTCAATGTTACTGACTTAGCCCCTTTCCATGCAGATGAACCAGTTTTGAGGACAAAACCTACTGAAGAGGGAGGGGATGATGAGGACATCAGGTCGTACATCCAGCCAGGAGACCAGACTGGCCGACCAGGAAGCTTGCCCGAGACAGCCGGAACATCTGGCACGCCCGCCGGCCCAAGCAGTACCGCCGGACCCTCGACCACAAGGACCAAAGCAACCAGCATTGCCGGCGGAGAGGCCCAAGCTTCTGGCACACTTGGTGGTGACGTGGATAACACCGCTGGTCCCTCTGGTGATGCCACCAACTCCGGGATCAACTTGGCCGGTCCTGAAGGCATTCCGGCCAGTACCTCGCACAATCCAGCCGGTACAGCCGATCCAGCCGAGTGCACGTGCATTTCCACTTCTACACAAGAGGTCTCGGACCAAATGAGCTACCAGCTCCAGGACATGCACCTAGAGGAAGTATCTACACCAGTGGTACCTCAAGGAGCAATGACAAGAAGCAGATCAAGGGCACTCTTCCACAAATTCAGCTTTTGGGTCGACAAGCTCCTAGAGGAAGATCGACTAAGGACAATGGGCCAAAACTGCAAGGAAGAGTCCAATGGCTTCTCAAAAACACAAGGGACATCAGAGACTTGGGCTTTAGTGGCAAGAGAGGTCAGAGCCCAAAGATTCTTAACCCTACTCTAAGTCGAAGACTAGGAGCAAGGCGCGTGCATGCCACAAGGACGGCCACCTTCCATTTCTTGGCCATGAGGTAAGTTAAGGTAAGTTTCAATTTGAATATATTCCTCTTTCTGTTTTGCATGGTAGGATCTAGAATATTTACTTTTATTGAGTCAAAGACATTTTAGGAATAGGTCCTTTTTACGATTATACACTTTTGTATCTTTTCCTTTTGTGCACTTTTGTAAGTTTTCCTTTTCTTATTTGGGTCGACCCTAGAAGGTCAAGCTGTCGAGCATATTAATAAGGCTCCTTCCAGCATTGCAGTTCGACAACCTTTTTGATATTAATAAAGATCAAATTTTCTTTCAACAAGTTATTCTCTCAAGAGATTTGTGCGCTTAGAACCTATTTGAGACCAGCCCTCCTAGCTCTAAGTTTGTGATTTATCATGAGGTTCATTACCCCTCGTGTGGTTCACTTCACCCTTCCATCTTTTACCAACCAGAAAACCCCCATCCAGAAGCCTAAGGTTGAGTTTCTCACCTAATCTTCTACAAACAGCCCACGCCCATCCAAGCCTTGAATCGAGGCTTGTATCAGAGAGGCCCAAACCTCCGGCAGAATTGGTGGTGACGTGGATGACACCGCTGGTCCCATTGGTGACGCCGCCGACTCCGGGATCAATTTGGCCTGTCCAGAAGGTATTCCGGCCAGTACCTCGCACAGTTCAGCCGGTATAGCCGATCCAGCCGAGTACACAAGAATTTCAACTTCTACACAAGGAGAGTCGGACCAGATAAGCTACCAGCTTTAGGACATGCATCTAAAGGAAGTCTCTACACCAGTAGTGCCACCAGGAGCAATGACAAGGAGCAGATCAAGAGCACTCTTCCACAAGTTCAGCTTATGGGTCGACAAGCTCTTAGAGGAAGATCGACTAAGGAAAATGGGCCAGAAGTGCAAAGAAGAGTCCAACGGCTTCTCAACAATGCAAGAGACTTCAGAGACTTAGGCTTTAGTGGCAAGAGAGGTCAGGGCCCAAAGATTCCTAACCCTACTCCAAGTCGAAGACTAGGAGCAAGGCGCGTGCATGCCACAAGGACGGCCACCTTCCATTTCTTGGCCGTGAGGTAAGAAAGGTATGTTTTAAATTCGAATATATGCCTCTTTCTATTTTGCAGGGTAGGATCTAGATTGTTTAAATTTTTGAGTCAAAGACATTTTAGGAATAGGTCCTTTTTCGGTTATGCACTTTTGTATATTTTCCATTTGTGCATTTTTGTAATCTTTTCTTTTCTTTCTTTGAGTCGACCCTAGAAGGTCAAGCTGTCGAGCATATTAATAAGGTTCCTTCCAGCATTGTAGTTCGACAACCTTTTTGATATTAATAAAGTAGAACTTTCTTCCAACAAGCTTTCTCTCTAAGAATCTTATGCGCTTAGAACCTAGTTGAGACCAGCCCTCCTAGCTCTAAATTTATGATTTATCACGAGGTTCATCACCCCTCGTGTGGTTCACTTCACCTTTCTATCGAATACCAACCCAAAAACCCCTATCCAAGAATTCTAAGATCGAGTTTCTCACCTAACCTTCTCCAAACAGCCCATGTGCATATAAGCCTTGAATCGAGACTTGTACCAATTCTTGTTCCGAGAGAGAAGGCTGTGCATACCACATGGATTACTATGAGAGCTTATCATCCGAGAAGCTCATGGAGGACGACTCATGGGCCATTTTGGTGTCGACAAGACTCTAGCAGTGGTCAAGGAGCACTTCTACTGGCCACACATCAAAAGGTCAGTAGAAGCCCATTGTGCAAGGTGCATCACTTGCAAAAAGGCGAAGTCCCGAGTGCACCCTCATGGGTTGTATCTCCCACTGCCCATACCTACACATCCATGGGTGGACATCTCAATGGACTTCGTTCTAGGTCTGCCCAAGATCAACACAAGGATGCAATCTTTGTAGTGGTGGACAGATTCTCCAAGATGGCACACTTCATTCCATGTGCCAATGTCAATGATGCCACGCAAACAGCCGAGCTGTTTTTCAGGGAGATAGTACGGTTTCATGGAGTGCCAAGGACCATCGTGTCAGACAGGGACACCAAGTTCCTAGCCATTTCTGGAGGAAGCTAGGTACGAAGCTACTCTTCTCTACCACCTGCCATCCTCAAACCGATGGTCAAACTGAAGTTCTCAACCGGACACTATCAACTCTTCTCAGGACTACACTAGGGAAGAACCTCAAGACTTGGGTGGAGCGCCTGCCATTCATAGAGTTCGCTTACAACTGAGCCGTGCACTCAGCAACCATGAAGACACCCTTTGAAGTAGTATATGGCTTCAACCCTCTCACACCATTGGAGCAAACGCCACTGCCACCAGCAGAGATGACCAACCTCAACGGAGCATTCAAGGTGGAGTTCATAAGGAAGCTACACCGGAAGATAGCAGAGAACTTGGAGAAGAGGACAGGGCAGTACGTGACTCATGCTAACAAGGGAAGAAAGGAGGTGATCTTTCAACCAGGAGATTGGGTGTGGCTACACCTACGGCAGGAGAGGTTCCCCAACCTAACAAGCTAGCACCAAGAGGAGATGGAACATTCAGAGTGCTGGAGAGGATCAACAACAACACCTACCTTATCGAGCTCCCAGGTGAGTTTAATGTGTCCAACACGTTCAACGTAACTGACTTAGCCCCTTTCTATGCAGATGAACCAGTTTTGAGGTCAAAACCTACTAAAGAGGGAGGAGATGATGGGGTCATCAGGTCGTATGTCTGGCCAGGAGACCAGACTGGCCGACCAGGAAGCTTGCCCGAGACAGCCGGGCCATTTGGCACGTCTGCCGGCCCAAGTGGTACCGCCGGACCCTCCACCAACAGGACCGGACCGATCAGTATTGCCGGCGGAGAGGCCCAAACCTCCGGCACAACTGGTGGCGACGTGGATGACACCGCTGGTCCCATTGGTGACGCCGCCGACTCCGGGATCAACTTGGCCGGTCAGGAAGGCATTCCGGCCAGCACCTCGCACAGTCCAACCGGTACAGCCGATCCAGCCGAGTACACAGGCATTTCAGAATCTACACACGGAGACTCGGACCAGATAAGCTACCAGCTTCAGGACATGCATCTAGAGGAACTCTCTACACCAGTGGTGCCACCAGGAGCAATGACAACGAGCAGATCAAGAGCACTCTTTCAAAAGTTCAGCTTATGGGTCGACAAGCTCCTAGAGGAAGATAGACTAAGGACAGTGGGCCAGAAGTGCAAAGAAGAGTCCAAAGGCTTCTCAACAATGCAAGGAACTTCAGAGACGTGAGCTTTAGTGGCAAGAGAGATCAGGGCCCAAAGTTTCCTAACCCTACTCCAAGTTGAAGACTAGGAGCAAGGCGAGTGCATGCCACAAGGACGGCCACCTTCCATTTCTCTGCCGTGAGGTAAGAAAGGTAAGTTTTCAATTCGAATATATGACTCTTTCTGTTTTGCAGGGTAGGATCTAGATTGTTTACATTTTTGAGTCAAAGACATTTTGAGAATAGGTCCTTTTTCGGTTATGCACTTTTGTATATTTTCCATTTGTGCACTTTTGTAAACTTTCCTTTTCTTTCTTTGAGTCAACCCTAGAAGGTCAAGCTGTCGAGCATATTAATAAGGCTCCTTCCAGCATTGTAGTTCGACAACCTTTTTGATAATTAATAAAGATCGAATTTTCTTTCTACATGTTATTCTCTCAAGAGACTTGTGCGCTTAGAACCTAGTTAAGACCAGCCCTCCTAGCTCTAAGTTTGTGATTTATCACGAGGTTCATCAACCCTCGTGTGGTTCACTTCACCCCTCAATCAAATACCACCTAGAAAACCCCTATCTAGAAGCTTAAGGTCGAGTTTCTCACCTAAACTTCTCCAAACAGCCCACGCGCATATAAGCCTTGTATCGAGGCTTGTATCAGGGAGGGAGGCGGGATGCCACTCTATTAGCAGCGGGTGAGAAGTTTGAGAAGGCCGAAGAGGTACCACGGCCAGAAGACTATGGGATAGATCGTCTTCCACGACCTCTCATCGACCTACCGCTAGTTGCCATTTGTTTGATTAGATTTTTTGGATTATGAGAGGGTTTGGAATGTTTAGAGAGGTTATAGAAACTAAATTTACGTTTGAAGTGTGAAAAATGAGGGAAAACCATCGAGTATATAAAGATATTTTTTGCGACCACGTATGTGGTCGCAAATTAGTGGCAAAATTCGAATTTAATGACGTGGTTGAAAATTAGTCGCAAATTTGCGACTGATTTGCGACCACCAATTAATTTAGTGGGAATCGAAAACTTTGAAATTCCCACCAAATTAATTGGTGGAAGTTTGAAAATTTTCGAATTTTCAACTCCCCCCAAATTAATGGTGGTCGCAAATCGGTCGCAAATTTGCGACTGAGTTTCGGCCACTGTTAAATTATTCGAATAAATTAACCTGTGGTCGCAAATCAGTGGTAAATTTTGCAACTGATTTGCGACCACCGGTTGCCCCACATTTGCGACTACAGGTTAATTTATTCAAAAATAAATTTGTGGTCGCAAATCAGTGGCAAATTTGCCACTTATTTGCAACCACATGTTAATTTATTAATAAAAAACTTGTGGTCGCAAATCAGTGGTAAATTTGCGACTGATTTGCGACCACAAGTAATAATTGTGACTGAATTGCCACCACATTGTCAATGCAGTGGCAAAGTGGTGGCAAATCAGTCACAAATAATACCCTAAACTCTTAATTTATTGATTTTGGTGAATAAATTGAATTATAAGATTGATTACTTGATTATAAGTTGTACAATTTTCAATTACTAAGAAAACAATAACATTTACAAAATTTTCAAATCATTTACCTAAAACACTTAACAAATTTACTTAACCTTATAACTCTTATATACATTTCAAATGCTAAAATTTAAATGAATACAAATATGGTTTTCAATATATGTGGTCACTTAGAATGGTGGGTAGATACATAAAAATGTAAATAAAAGTTGTAAATGTGGAAAATACTTAGGGAAAATATGAATTTACCATATGTGATCGCAAATCAGTCGCTATTTTGTGACTGATTTGTGACTGCATATCAAATTTTGAGTTTGTGGTCGTAAATCAGTGGCAAATTTGTGACTGATTTGCGACCACGAGTAATAATTGTGACTGTATTGCCACCATATTATCAATGTAGTGGCAAAATTGTGGCAAATCAGTCACAAATAATACTCTAAACTCTTAATTTATTGATTTTGGTGAATAAATTGAATTATATAAGATTGGTTAATTGATGATAAGTTGTACAAATTTCAATTACTAAGAAAACAATAACATTTACAAAATTTTCAAATCATTTACCAAAAATACTTAACAAATTTACTTAACCTTATAACTCTTATATACATTTCAAATGTTCTCTAAAATTTAAATGAATACAAATATGGTTTTCAATATATGTGGTCACTTATAATAGTTAGTAGTTACATAAAATGTAAATACAAGTTATAAATGTGGAAAATACTTAGAGAAAATGTGAATTTACCATATGTGGTCGCAAATCAGTCGCTATTTTGCGACTGATTTGCGACCACGAGTAATAATTGTGACTGAATTGCCACCACATTCCGAAGGCAGTAACAAAGTGGTGACAAATCAGTCACAGTTTGTGTCATAAAACCTTAATTATATGGTTTCTGGGAATAAATTGAATTATATAAGAATCAAATGTCAAAAATACATAAAACGATAACTATATTTATTATATTTCTTCGTACTTGTCATCATCGGAAGATGAAATATTACATTGAAATTCATCTTCTAGTTCCGCATCTCCGACATCGAAATTAATTTCTTCCGTATGATTAACTCTATCGACCAAACGATCTACTTCTATCTCTTGAACAACCATTACCTCTTCATCATTTTCTTGTTGCAACAGGCCAATCTCGTCTTTGTTTTTGTATTTCCCCAAAATGTTAGATCTAGGATTAACTTTCATAACGCTGAATCATGTTTGTTTTGATGATGGTTTAGTGTGCGGATAGGGAATATAACAAACTTGATCTGCTTGAGAGGCTGATACATCATAAGTAATGAAATATAAATTAGTTATATATTTTTAACAAAATTAATTATATAGTTAATTATTTATATATACGTACCTAGAATAAATGGTTCGTATTTGTATTATTTACTCGATGATAAGACATCAACGACGCTATTTTCCGACTTCCGAGTACCTTTCGAAAGCGTAGGATTGTACCATTCACATTTAAAAAGCGTGATCTTCAAATTTAGGAGACCGGCATACTCAAGTTGAATAATATGTGTTAAAATCCCATAGAAATCAGCTTCATCATATGCATTTGAGTAATTGTCTCCCTTCACACAAATGCCGTAGTTACATGTCTTTCTCCAATGTTCATGTTTCTTCGTGTGGAACATATAACCTTTTGTAAAATAGATTGGCCAAGTTGATAATTTATTCATCGGCCCTTGAACTAATTCTTGAGTCCATATAGGAAAGACGCGTGAATATGTGGAAGTGCATGAATTGATCTATGATTATATATATAGAAAATTAAAGTTTGTATTTCAAAATTAATAAATTTAATATAATATACATGCATGTCAAATAATTAAATATACATAATCTCTAACCCATATGTGGAACTATTCCTCTCTTTTCGATGAAATGTCATCTTCCAAAAGATATGGACACATACATCGAATGTGATCTTTAAACATGCTACAAAGTAAATATGAAAAATTAATATATATTGCTTGATACAATGAACTGAAATGTAATAAATGCAATTAATTGTTTTCATATATATACCTATCTAGTGGCCAAAAAATATTCACAATTCCATAAAATATATGCATGTGCATATTTATATTCTTTTTCGGAGAGCCATATTTCTTTACATTTACCACTTGGACGACCTATGTGCGTAAATATATCCGGTACTCCTGGATCTGAATATACTGGAACGTCACCTTCATCGAATGTTGTAGACCTGTATATATATATATATTATATTAGACGATATATCAGCACGAAAATTTGCCATTCATAATAAAATAATTAATTAATAAGCATAAAAATTAATTTATGGTACCTGTTTTTTGTGCGTATGTGGGCAGCAAAGTAATATTCTGAGAAGTAAGATATCTCATCATTCACATATGATTCAACAATCGACCCTGCAGCATATCGTTTGTTCTTCGCCTTGCTTTCAGTTTTTTAAAAAACCTTTCAAATAGATACATCCACCTATATTGCACAGGTCCACCTAGTTCAACTTCGTATGGTAGATGTACAGGAAGATGCTCCATGACGTCAAAAAATGAAGGCGAAAAGATCTTTTCCAAATTGCACAAAATTATGACAATGTTTTCCTTCAAAATTCAGACACGGTTTTGTTGTAATGATCTGGAGCATAGATCACGGAACAATCCTCCAATCCCTATATATATTACCATCTACAATTAATTACTACATGCAATTATTATTCATTTACGTACTTCAAATATAATATATATTTATTACTATATATACCTGATAATGCTAGATGAACGTTCTGTGGTAAAAGTTCTACAAATATAAAAGGGAAAAGCCTTTCTATAAAAACATGGCAGTCATTGCTTTTCATGCCCGAGAACTTCAGTCCATCCATATCCACACAATTTGCTAAATCTGCCGCATAGCCGTCTGGAAATTTGACATCATTTTTGATACATTCCAATAACCGTTCTTTCGCTTTTTGTGTCAATCGAAATATAGGAAATGGAGCATTACTCAGACCATCCACGTGCAACTCTTTTCGAGAGCAAAAATTTGCAATATCCAACCTTGACTTAACTGTATCTTTTGATTTCTCTTTCACATTCATAACAGTATTAATGATGTTATCGAAGAAATTCTTCTCTATATACATCACATCAAGATTATGTCGAAAGTTAAGATCCATCTAGTACGGCAACTCCCAAAATATGCTTTCTTTGTGCTAATTATGCCACCTGCCGTAACCTTCTTCTTTACTTTCATGACCATTTCCTCCGCAGTCAGATGTTCTTAGAGGATTGACAATTTTATTCGCTCGTATAAAACTTGTTAGCCTGTCAATGATTATGGAGGATAGTCATTCAAAGCGTGCTTCCCTTTAAAAAATTAGGTTTATTTTTTCGTAACGGGTGACGCTTAGGAAGAAACCTTCTATGACAATAAAAACCAACACGTCTTTCTCCCATTTGGTAATTGAAATGCCTTCGTATCATCCATACAAATTGGACAAGCCAGTCTTCCATGCGTTGTCCATCCTGACAACATTCCATAAGCGGGAAAATCGCTTATCGTCCACAGTAACATGGCTTTTAGATTGAAATTTTAATTCAACGATACATCGTATGCATCAACTCTTGTAGACCATAATTCTTTCAACTTATCAATCAAAGGTCAGAGGAATATATCCAGACTAGCATGCGGATTATTTGGCCCCGAATTCAGAATTGTTAGAAACAAATACTCTTTCTTCATACACATGTCCAGTGGCAAGTTATATGGAGTGATAATCACCGGCCATAATGAATGATTACGAGACATCCCAAATGGATTGAACCCATCAGTACATGAGCCAAGATAAACGTTTCGAGATTCAGCAGCAAATCTAGGATGTAGATATTGAAAATTTTTCCACTTTGCAGCATCAGATGGATGACTCATTTCTCCGTCTTCTGCTTCATGCTCTACGTGCCACCTCATTGCCTGTGCGGTTTTCTCGCTTTGATACATTCTTTTAAGTCTATCACCTATAGGTAAATACAACATACGGCTGAAAGGTATTCTTGTCCTACCCCCGCTTGGCTTATATTGGGGGGAATCGCAAAATTTGCATTTTTCCCATTTCTCATCTTTTTTCCAGAAGATCATACAATTGTGAACACACACGTCAATTGTATAAAACGGGAGGCCTAAATTTCGCATCAATTTTTTGGTTTCATAATATGAACCCGTTGCCTGATTCTCCTTGGGCATATATTTTGTAAACAGCTCCGCCCAAGAATCCATATATTTTTCTGGTAAATTAAAATCAGACTTAATGTTCATGAACCGAGCAACTAAAGATAACTGTGAGTGTCCTTCATGACAACCATCATACAATGGATTTTTTGCAGCTTCTAACATGTTGTAAAATTTTTGTGCTTCTTCATTAGGCCGTTCTTCTTCATTATTATATTATTCTTTGTTCAGATTATAGTAATGATCATCAGTCGTTGTCTCACAAATGCATCCGTCACAATTTCAACATATCTATTACCGGATGTACCAATTGTTTCATCACTAGTACTACCATGCGTACCTCCCTGATTTCTTTGGACATCACCCCGACTACTCGTCCCTAACTGAACATTCAGCTCTTCTCCATGTTTACACCAAATATAATATTTTGGCATAAATCCTCGACTATATAGATGACTCCATATTTTTCGTCCCGGAATTTATCATTTTTGCAATTAATACAAGGACAGAAAAACTTACCTCCGCTACTTTGAGCTATTGGTTGACTACTTGCAAAATTCATGAACTGCTCCATGCCTTGTGCAAATTCCGCCGATATATTTCTTGTTTGATTATCAATCATTTTGTACATCCAATCTCTCGAATTATTATAATTTCCCCACATGTTTTAAGATTTTTTTTCCCTTCGATTCTACAAATGAAAGAATGGGATGGAACATATATATACAACATTTTGCCACTACTTTGCCACTGTTTTGCCACTGTATTCCCACTACTTTGCGACTACAACAGTGTAGTCGCTTAAATGTCGTTATACCTAACACGCACATGTTTTTTGTGTTGGCACTTTGCCACCACTTTGTGACTGAAGAATCACTCCAGATGTAGTCGCAAATTGGTCGCATTTTTAGCGACCAATATGCGACTACATGTTTTGGTCACACTTTTGCGACCACTTTGCGACTACTTCTCCGTAGTCGCAAAGTGGTCGCAAAATCGTGGCAAATGTGGTCGCAAATTTTGTGACTACGTATGTGATCGCAAAATGCAGTGGTATTTTGGCAGTTTTCTTGTAGTGACATCTCTTTCTCTCGAAGTTGTAATTTTTGTTGAGGTCATTTCCCGCAACCTCCAGCGATTTCTGACAATGATTTCAGGCAGATTTCCATTTATCTCTCTCTCTCTCTCTCTCTCTCTCTCTCTCTCTCTCTTTTTCTCTCTCTCTTATTTGGGATCTCTTCTCTCTCATTCGGGATCTCTCTCTCTCATTCGGGATCTCTCTCTATCTCGTTCTCTCTCGATCTCTCTCTTTCTGTCTCTCTCACTTAGAATCATTCCTATGGGATGTTGGTGAACTGCTGAGTCACATTTGTTTAGTGATTGCGTGAATTCTAACTGACATTACCATGGCAATCGTGAAAATTCCCATTGGTTTAGGAATAGAAAGAGATAAAAAATTGAAAAAATGTGAAAGAAGATTCGAGTTTAGATCTACAGAAGTAGAAATCAACAAATTCGGTATAAGAAAAGAATAAGTTAATCAACGAAATGGGTCGCCCGCTAAACTTAACATACCCGCCTAATTAATGCGGGGTGAGTGCGGGTTTTAAAATATTAACTCATGGGCTTTAGAGGTAAAAAAGATTACAAAATTTTTTTTGAACCCGCTTGGCAGGCCTAAAATCAACCCTTAACCCTCTTAGTCTGTCTTATATCATACAAAAATTCTCTAGATATAACAACCCTAGAATCTTTGTGCAATCTCGTATAAGAAAGAAAATCTTACTGCACAAGTTTATCTTTCCTAGAAGATCTTCTTCAAATATTCTACAAATATTCTCTTTTAAATCCCCATGCCATACCAGTTGATGCTCTTGTCATCTCAACCTCCAGCTTCCACGTCAACCCTAGATGCTATGATATTGCCAAATTTTTTCTATCTCGTGCCTTATCAGCTCTCTGTTGCCATTTCCTCAGATAAATAGACTCCTATTCGCACAGCAACAGAGGTCCACTTCTTCAATCTCCTCCTTTTTATCTTAGTTTGATACTTAACCACCTTTGTAATCTGTCATTTGTAATAGCTCAAAGAAACACAAATACCAAGAGACAAGATATATCTAAACAAAAAAAATCGCATTAGAAACAAAATATTGTCTACAACATATTGTTCATCGGAAGCCAGTTCGAATACAATGAGCTGATGACCAACCAAAGTACCAAGTTTGTTAGAACACAAAAGAAATAGAGCAAAATAAATCTAATGTCTGACAATTACTTTAAAACTAACAAACCGAAAAACCACATCTCTCCCACAAATCAAGCTCCTTCATCCTCATAAAACCTGAGGCATCTTCTTCTCCTCCTCCTTAAGTTCACAACTAAGGTAAAAAACGATTAGCTTATATATAGTAAAAAAGGATCATATCATTATGTGCTTCTAGAGCATCTTGCAGAATCTTGATGGCTTTCATCATAGTTTTTCGATAACCCCTTAGTTTTGCTCGAGATGATGAAGCAACAACCTATTTTGTTTCCTTTTAAACCCTTTCTTCTTTGACTTTGTTTTAGGAGCACTCTCTGGCACACTCAACTGAACTTGGTGTTGAGCCATCAGTAGGTGGTGTATGAGACTTGGGTATGGAAGAAAAAATTTTGATTCAGGCGTTAGGGCTAGGTACAACACATGATCAAAAACCAAATTTCCAAATTTGAAAGGAATATGGTGCACGATCTTGCATAAGATTCTAATCCTCGTGGATTGAGGATAGACGAAATTCTTGTTGGGAAACCAGTTTCTACAATAAATCTTGTACATATCAGAGTTCAAATCCGAGTAGCTGTTGAAGTTTATCATCGACCATTTCTTAACTTTTTCAGCAGTCAGGAACTCTGATAAAACTCCTAGATAACTTCAAGCACAAAAGGTTGAATTTTATTACAATTTTTAACAGCCCAATCCTTTCTATCAGTTGTTTCACTTCATCAACTTCCCCAAATTCAGAATTCTTTTCTCCTATAAATTGAAAACCATGACTAGAGATCATTTCATACCTCGATTTTGACTCGAATGAGTTGAATCTCTGAGGATCAAAGCTCTTCCTAGCCTGAATAAGTTTCTGGCTAGTTGATTTCTTTTCTTTCTTCGTTGTTACTTCCATAGGCTCTTGTTTTCTCTTTCTCAGCCATTACAAGACTTCACCTACATTGGTGGGAGGTGCAGTCGATTGATTTAGAAGATCTGAGAAATTTATCACCGGTGGAGTCGCATCTAGAGTTGATTCAATAGGTAGATTAACCAGTTCCAGCACTGTTTCAGCTAGTGTCTCAAGTTCTGGTTCAAGCTCCTGTATGATAGGTTATCCTATAACAAAATCTATCTCAACTTCTTCATAGACTACTATAGCTGTGTTGGGGTCGACCGGTTCGTCAGACTTATGCATGTCTGATCTATATGCTGATGGGCTCTCGGAAGATTGATCTCCTCGTGATTGAACTAAACATTGTATACTTGACAAGATCGACTTCATCCTTGCAATTTTCTCCTTGTTTTATTTTCTCTTTTTGTCGATTGTTCCATAAATTTTGCCCTATTGTTATGATTTCCTTTGCTAAACCTTTGAACTTCCTCCCACAATCCCACTACTCCACTACTCACGAGTGGGCTTTTCGTACTAATGGGTTTGGGCCTGTATAAAATCTTAAACCTGACACATTTAATAAATCATCCACGCATAAACATCATCATGATTGAACATCATGGATTTGTTTACATAAAAAGATTTCTGTATATTGCATCATACATCAATATACAAGAAATCGGTGAGTGACCCAAAATTTTTTAGAACATGTGAGTAATCTTTATATATAAAAATCATATCTTGAGATCTGTTTAACTCACTACACTACACTGATCAAAACGCAAGCACTAGAACCAATCACATCACTCTATATAAAAATATCGTTCTTGGATTCTAAGTCTACACTTTCACACAATCATGCCTTTATCTTGAATTTGGCACAAATCTTTGTTCATATAACATACTTGTGAAGAAGACTAGAATTTACTTATAGAATTGTGTTTCTTTCTTTTCCATTTTTTTCTCCTCCTTTTTTTTCTTTTCTTATTTTTGTTTTTTATATGTCTCAAACTTGTGATTGACATGTATAAGAAGCATCACTTGACTTCTCAACTTCTGTTACTCTTTATTCTCTTCAGCACTTTGTACTCGTTACAAGTAGAATAACACTCTCATTGTTCTTTGTCAACTAAAGACAACATGGCAGACAATTGTTTTCTACAAAACACTACATAAACAAGATACTGATGACAACAACACGGCTTTTTCAGAGTTCTGTAATTGTTTCTGAGCACTGTTGATGAGGACATCAGGTCGTACATCCAGCCAGGAGACCAGACTGGCCGACCAGGAAGCTTGCCCGAGACAGCCGGACCATCTGGCACGCCTGCCGGCCCAAGCAGTACCACCGGACCCTCGACCACAAGGACCAGAGCAACCAGCATTGCCAGCGGAGCGGCCCAAGCTTCCGGCACACTTGGTGGCAACATGGATGACACCGCCGGTCCCTCAGGTGATGCCTCCAACTCCCGGATCAACTTGGCCGGTCCTGAAGGCATTCCGGCCAGTACCTCGCACCATCCAGCCGGTACAGCCGATCCAGCCGAGTACTCGTGCATTTCCACTTCTACACAAGAGGACTTGAACCAAATGAGCTACCAGCTCCAGGACATGCACCTAGAGGAAGTCTCTACACCAGTGGTGGCTCAAGGAGCAATGACAAGAAGCAGATCAAGGGCACTCTTCCACAAATTCAGCTTATCGGTCGACAAGCTCCTAGAGGAAGATCGACTAAGGACAATGGGCCAAAAGTGCAAGGAAGAGTCCAATGGCCTCTCAACAACTCAAGGGACATCAGAGACTTGGGCTTTAGTGGCAAGAGAGGTCAGGGCCCAAAGATTCTTAACCCTACTCCAAGTCGAAGACTAGGAGCAAGGCGCGTGCATGCCACAAGGATGGTCACCTTCCATTTCTTGGCCATGAGGTAAGTTAAGGTAAGTTTCAATTCGAATATATGCCTCTTTCTGTTTTGCAGGGTAGGATCTAGAATATTTACTTTTATTGAGTCAAAGACATATTAGGAATAGGTCCTTTTTTTCGATTATACACTTTTGTATCTTTTCCTTTTGTGCACTTTTGTAAGTTTTCCTTTTCTTATTTGGGTCGACCCTATAAGGTCAAGCTGTAGAGCATATTAATAAGGCTCCTTCCAGCATTGTAGTTCGACAACCTTTTTGATATTAATAAAGATAGAACTTTTTCCCCAACAAGTTTTCTCTCAAGAATCTTGTGCCCTTAGAATCTAGTTGAGACCAGCCCTCCTAGCTCTGAGTTTGTGATTTATCACGAGGTTCATCACCCCTCGTGTGGGTCACTTCACCTTTCCATCGAATACCAACCCAAAAACCCCTATTCAAGAAGTCTAAGGTCGAGTTTCTCACCTAACCTTCTCCAAACAGCCCACGCGCATATAAGCCTTGAATCGAGGCTTGTATCATTTTGGTATCAGAGCTTAAAGCTCCTAAACCAGGTTGTTTCTATCCTTTAGCTTGTTTTGTTTTTAGTTATTGCATTAGTTTAAGTCGCATTCAAGAAAAATAAAAAAAATAACATCAAACTCCAAACCGAGTGCATCTAGCCTTCTACGTGTATCACTAGGGTTTAGATTCACTTTTGCATTACCATTCACGTTTTCCTTTTTGTTTAAATCATATTTCCTTTATTTTTAAGTTAAATTGAAAAGAAAATAAAAAGAAAATAGGAAAAATACCAAAGGAATTCGAATTGGACAGCTAGCACAAGTTGTCAAGAAAGTTTCCTTTTTTTCAAATCTTCACATTTTTGAATTTCCAATTCTCAGATTTTTTCCTTTTTGCAAATTTTCGAATCCTTATAAAAAGAAAACCCTCCTAATAATTTAGGAGCATCCTAACTTGTCTTCTTTCTTTGTAGTACGCAATGGCAGAAGAAAATAGAGAAGCCACCGAAACCATGATGGCCATGTTCACCACACTCCAAACACAACTCGCATCTATAGGCGAGAGGTTGGAGCGCATGGAAAGACCGGTGAGATTCTAGGCCATAAGGCACGTGAGAGCTGAGCAAGACCGTCCTGAGGGTCCTGAGCACCTTAGGACACGACACGAACAGGAGGAACCCCAGCCAGATGGAGATGAGGACACACAACCTCATAACTATCACCATAGGCCGAGATGACCTCCACGGCAACCAGAGGCAGTAGATGATGGCTTTGAGCCATATGGTCTTCACCAGAGACCAGAGCCATATGGTCTTCACCTAGGAGAGTCTCAATGGCAGTAGCACAACTCACGGACAATGCCCTCATCTGGTGGGATCGTGAGGTATCTGACAGAAGGAGGAAGAGAATGAGGCCCATAGACTCATGGGTCAACATGAAAGACCTCATGCGACAAAGGTTTGTTCCACCTTACTTTCATAGAGACTTGCAACATCGTTTTCATACTCTTAAGCAGGGTACTAGATCAGTAGAGGAGTACTATGAAGAGTTAGAGAAGCTAAGGAACAGATTGGAGCTCAATGATGATGAAGAAGCATTGATGGCACAATTCTTGGATGGACTCCAAGAAAGAATCAGCCGCAAGGTGGAAAGGCAAATCTACAATGACTTCAAAGACTTGTTCCACATATCTGTCCAGGCTGAACAGCACATCAAACGCAAGAGCCAAGACATCCGCAGCAAGCCTAAGACACGTTGGGCACCAAGCAGCATGCCCAAGCCCGTAGACAAAGGCAAGAGCATAGAGATCGAGTCAAGGTTCAAGAGCAAGCCTCCTGAACCCACCCGTGACCAGAGAGAGCCTGGTAAGTCTTCTAACCCTCAAAGATCACGTGACATCACTTGTTTCAAGTGTAGGGGTCGTGGACAAATCTCAAGGGAGTGCCCAAACAACCGGGTCATGTTGATTACGGAGGCTGGAGAATATGAGTCCCAAGATGAAGAGGACTATGAACCAGAAGAGGTGTATGGTGACATTGAGTACACTGATGTGGGGGAGGTGCTGGTCACTAGACGCATCCTCAGTGCAATGGTGGATCCTTCAGAAACCATCCAAAGGGAGAACATCTTCCACAGCCGTTGCACCATCAAGGGCAAGGTATGTAACCTCATCATAGATGGTGGTTCTTGCACTAATGTTGCTAGTGCATATATGGTTGATAAGCTAGGTCTAGAGAAGACAAGGCATCCTCGACCATATAGACTGAGATTGCTGGATGACAAAGTGGAGCTCAAGATCCATGAGCAAGTCACTGTGCCATTCAGTGTGGGCAAGTACCAAGACCAAGTTGTCTGCGACGTGGTGCCCATGCAAGCTGGCCATCTTCTGCTAGGAAGACCATGGCAGTTTGACAAAGAGACCATGCATGATGCCCGAACCAATCTCTACACTTTTGTGCATGACAAAAGAAAGGTCAGCTTGGCTCCTCTTACACCTGCCCAGGTACATGAGCTACAACTCCAAATGAGTAAGGAAAAGAAACTTACCAAGTCTAATTTTCTTATTCAACCAAGCCATGTTCGGAGAGCTTTAGCCTCGAAGGATTTAATGTTACTAATGGTTTTCAAAGAAGTGTTGAATGTAGAAAAAGAACAGGTAGAGCTACCTCCTGAAGTAGCAACTCTCCTCAATAAGTTGCAGGATGTATTTGCAGAGGAGATACCAGCAGGCTTGCCTCCTTTACGTGGCATAGAACACCAGATTGATCTAGTGCCCAGAGCAGCCCTGCCCAACCAGCCAGCCTACCGGATGAGTCCAGAGGAGTCCAAGGAGCTTGAGAAGCAAGTCAAGGAGCTCCTGGAGAAAGGATATGTTCGAGAGAGCCTCAATCCATGTGCCGTACCAGTGCTACTAGTGCCCAAGAAAGATGGGACTTGGCGAATGTGCGTGGACTGCCGAGCAATCAACAACATCACTGTCAAGTACCGGCATCCAATACCATGGCTAGATGATATGCTAGATGAGCTGAGTGGAGCCACGGTCTTCTCCAAGATAGACCTCAAGAGTGGATACCACCAGGTCAGGATGAAAGAAGGTGATGAATGGAAGACTGCTTTCAAGACAAAGCAAGGGCTCTACGAGTGGACAGTCATGCCATTTGGCTTGACTAATGCCCCAAGCACCTTCATGCGCCTTATGAACCAAGTTCTTAGGGCGTACATCAGTAAGTGTGTAGTAGTTTACTTTGATGACATACTAGTTTATAGTAAGTGCCTACGGGAACACCTCACACATCTTGAGATGGTACTTAAAACCCTTCGACAAGAAGAGCTTTATGCCAATCTCAAGAACTGCATCTTTTGTACTGATAAACTTGTCTTTTTAGATTTTGTTGTAAGTTCACAGGACCTACAGGTTGATGAAGAGAAGATTCGAGCCATACAAGAATGGCCAACACCAGGCAACATCAGCCAAGTGAGGAGCTTCCACGGACTGGCCAGCTTCTATAGGAGATTCGTGCCCAACTTCAGCAGTACTGCCTCACCATTGACGGCAGTAGTGAAGAAGAACGTGGGACTCAGCTGGGGAGAAGCTCAGGAGAAGGCATTCCGGGCCTTGAAGGACAGCCTTACACATGCACCAGTGCTAGTCCTGCCCGACTTCAACAAGACGTTTGAAGTGGAGTGTGATGCCTCTGGAATAGGCATAGGAGCAGTGCTAACCCAAGGAGGGTGACCAGTGGCATACTTCAGCGAGAAGCTAGGTGGTGCCTCACTGAACTACCCCACTTATGACAAGGAGCTTTATGCCCTTGTCCGAGCATTGGAGACTTGGCAGCATTACTTGCTGTCCAAGGAGTTTGTGATCCACACTGATCATGAGACTCTCAAACACCTCAGAGGGCAAACCAATCTCAAGAGGAGACATGCCAGGTGGATGGAGTTCATAGAGACCTTCCCATACGTCATCAAGTACAAGAAGGGCAAAGATAATGTGGTAGCCGATGCACTATCAAGGAGGTTTGCCTTGATATCCACCATGGAGGCAAAGGTCCTAGGGTTCGAGCACATCAAGGACCTATACAAGGATGATCCTGACTTTGCTGAGAGCTACAAGGAGTGTGGCACAGGGAGTCATGGCAAGTTCTACATCCATGAGAGGTTCTTGTTCCGAGAGAGAAGGCTGTGCATACCACAAGGATCGTTATGGGACCTTATCATCCGAGAAGTTCATGGAGGAGGACTCATGGGCCACTTTGGTGTCGACAAGACTCTAGCAGTGGTCAAGGAGCATTTCTACTGGCCACACATCAAGAGGACAGTAGAAGCTCATTGTGCAAGATGCATCACTTGCAAGAAGGCAAAGTCCCGAGTGCAACTTCACGGGTTGTATCTCCCACTGCCATACCTACACATCCATGGGTGGACATCTCAATGGACTTTGTTTTAGGTCTGCCCAAGATCAACCACAAAGATGCAATCTTTGTAGTGGTGGACAGATTCTCCAAGATGGCATACTTCATTCCATGTGCCAATGTCAATGATGCCACTCAAACAGCTGAGCTGTTCTTCAGAGAGATAGTACGGCTTCATGGAGTGCAAAGGACCATCGTATCAGACAGGGATACCAAGTTCCTCAGCCACTTTTGGAGGACCCTTTGGAAAAAGCTAGGCACGAAGCTACTCTTCTCTACCACCTGCCATCCTCAAACCGATGGCCAAACTGAAGTTGTCAACAGGACACTATCAACTCTCCTCAGAACTACACTAGGGAACAACCTAAAGACTTGGGTGGAGTGCCTGCCATTCATAGAGTTCGCTTACAACCGAGCCGTGCACTCAGCAACCAAGAAGACACCATTTGAAGTAGTATATGGCTTCAACCCTCTCACCCCATTGGAGCAAACACCACTACCACCAGCTGAGATGACCAACCTCAACGGAGCATCCAAGGCAGAGTTCATAAGGAGACTACACCAGAAGGTAGCAGAAAACTTGGAGAAGAGGACCGGACAGTACGTGACTCATGCCAACAAGGGAAGAAAGGAGGTGATCTTTCAACCAGGCGATTGGGTGTGGCTACACCTACGGCAGGAGAGGTTCCCAAACCTAAGGAGTTCCAAGCTAGCACCAAGAGGAGATGGACCATTCAGAGTGCTCGAGAGGATCAACAACAACGCCTACCGGATCGAGCTCCCAGGTGAGTTTAATGTGTCCAATACGTTCAATGTTACTAACTTAGCCCCTTTCCATGCACATGAACCATTTTTGAGGACAAAACCTACTGAAGAGGGAGGGGATGATAAGGACATCAGGTCGTACATCCAGCCAGGAGACCAGACTGGCCGACCAGGAAGCTTGCCCGAGACAGCCGGACCATCTGGCACGCCTGCCGGCCCAAGCAGTACTGCCGGACCCTCGACCACAAGGACCAGAGCAACCAGCATTGCCGGCGGATAGGCCCAAGCTTCCGGCACACTTTTTGGCGACGTGGATGACACTGCAGGTCCCTCAGGTGATGCCGCCAACTCCGGGATCAACTTGGCCGGTCCTGAAGGCATTCTGGCCAGTACCTCGCACCATCCAGCCGGTACAGCCGATCCAGCCGAGTACATGCGCATTTCCACTTCTACACAAGAGGACTCAGACCAAATGAGCTACCAGCTCCAGGACATGCACCAAGAGGAAGTCTCTACACCAGTGGTGCCTCAAGGAGCAATGACAAGAAGAAGATCAAGGGCACTCTTCCACAAATTCAGCTTATGGGTCGACAAGCTCCTAGAGGAAGATCGACTAAGGAAAATTGGCCAAAAGTGCAAGGAAGAGTCCAATGGCTTCTCAACAACACAAGGGACATCAGAGAATTGGGCTTTAGTGGCAAGAGAGGTCAGGGACCAAAGATTCTTAACCCTACTCCAAGTCGAAGACTAGGAGCAAGGCACGTGCATGCCACAAGGACGGCCACCTTCCATTTCTTGGCCATGAGGTAAGTTAAGGTAAGTTTCAATTCGAATATATGCCTCTTTCTGTTTTGCAGAGTAGGATCTAGAATATTTAATTTTATTGAGTCAAAGACATTTTAGGAATAGGTCCTTTTTTCAATTATACACTTTTGTATCTTTTCCTTTTGTGCACTTTTGTAAGTTTTCCTTTTCTTATTTGGGTCGACCCTATAAGGTCAAGCTGTTGAGCATATTAATAAGGCTCCTTCCAGCATTGTAGTTCGACAACCTTTTTGATATTAATAAAGATAGAACTCTTTCCCCAACAAGTTTTCTCTCAAGAATCTTGTCCGCTTAGAATCTAGTTGAGACCAGCCCTCCTAGCTCTGAGTTTGTGATTTATCACGAGGTTCATCACCCCTCGTGTGGTTCACTTCACCTTTCCATCGAATACCAACCCAAAAACCGCTACTCAAGAAGTCTAAGGTCGAGTTTCTCACCTAACTTTCTCCAAACAGCCCACGCGCATATAAGCCTTGAATCGAGGCTTGTATCAACTGTCTTGTCTCTGATCAAAAGCACCTTATCAAAAAAATTAGATCTCACAAATACCAATAACCTTTTAAATTACTCAATCGATTAAAATCCAAAAGTTTAGTGAATAAATCAGCCAATTGAAATTCAGTACCCACGTTTTCTATTTCAATCAACTTCCCTTAACCAATTCTCGCATAAAGTGATGTCTAATGTCAATAGGTTTAGTGCAAGAAAGTTGAACAGGATTCTTAACAATATTTATAGCACTTTGATTATCACAGTTGATAAGTAAAGAATCCGAAATATTATCATAGTCAGCAGCCATATGTTTCATCCACATCAATTGGGTTCAACAGTTTCCAAATACTATGTACTCAACCTCTGCCATTGACAATGAAACACCGTTTTTCTTCTTGCTATGCCAAGAGATCAGATTGTTGCCCATATAAGAACCACGACTTGTGCTCCTTCGATCATCCAAAGAACCAGCCCAACCCGTATCACAATACCCAACTAAATTCTTGTTGGTGTCTTTGGTAGATACCAAAACTTAATGTTCCTTTAACATACTTGATGATCCTTTTGACAGCCAGGTAGGTGTGACATCTTTGATTTAGCTTGATATCTTGCACAGAATCCTACATCCAAATAGATGTCTGGTCTGTTTGTAGTAGGATACAACAGACTACCGATTATTCCTCTGTAAGCTTCTCATCAACATCCTCACATTGGTCATCATTTGACAAATTTTCATTTGTGCCCATGGGAGTTTTTGCCACCTTGATGTGTTGCAAACCAAACTTTGTGACCAAGTAATTTGCATAAGTACTATAGCTTATGAAGATTCTATCATCAAAATGTTTGACTTGTAAACTCAAGAAGTAAGACAACTCTCCACACATGCTCATCTCAAAAAAATCATGCTTCATACTATTCACAAATCTTTCTACAAGCTTTTGGCTTGTGGAACCAAAGACTATGGCATCCACATATATTTGCACATTTATCAGATGAGGTTCATAACTTAATACAAACAGAGTCTTATCCACACTGCCACGTGAAAATGTTTATAAAAACGTGGTACTTGTTTCAAACCATATAATGCCTTTTTCAGATTGAAGGCATTACTACGATGCTCAACATTTCAAACCCATTTGGTTGTTCAACATAGAACTCCTCTTGTAGAATCCCATTCATAAAAGCACTTTTGACATCCATCTGATGTATCTAAATTTAACTCATACGCCATAACTAATAGGAACCTGATTGATTCAAGACGAGCTACTGGGGCAAATGTTTCATCAAAGTCCAAACCTTCCACTTGTGAATAGCCTTGACTTACCAACTTTGCCTTGTTCCTCACAACATTTCCACTTTCATATATCCTGCTTTTAAAGTTCCACTTGGTTCCAAAAACATTCATTTGCTGGCCTTGGAGTCAAATCCTTAACATCACTCTTTTCAAATTGCTCAAGTTCATGCTGCATTACCTCAATCGAATATTCACCATGAAGTGCTTCTTTATAGTTCTTGGGCTCAACCATTGATACAAAACAAGCAAATCATTTCATCTGCTTGAACTCAATTTGTTACCATGAGTAACTCTACCCCTTGAATCCCTTCTATAACATCCTGTTTAGAGTGATTCATATACACCTGTACAGGTTGGTCATCTCCCTGTTCTACAACCTCAGGCTGAACAGTCTCTGGTTCATCATCACACGATCCTATAGATCATGCGGATGTAGGTGCATCAGTTACTTTTGAGGCCTCTTGATCTAGATTTATGGATTGAACTATCAACCGTTTATAGGCCCCATCATCAAATACAACATTTACAGTTTTTGAACCATTCTCATTCTATTGTTGTACATTCTGTAAGCAGAATTGATTCTTGAGTAGCCAAGAAACATACCATAATCAATTCAATAATCAAACTTACCAAGCTAATCCTTGTCATTCAGAATGTAGCATACACACCCAAAGATATGAAAGTAGCTAACATTCAATGTCTTTCCATTTCATATTTCGGTAACAGGCAATATTGATTGCTTTAACGAAAAGTGTTTTGTCATTTGATTCCCATACAACATTTGATGAGGACATCAGGTCGTACACCCAGCCAGGACACCAGACTGGCCGACCAGGAAGCTTGCCCGAGACAGCAGGACCATCTGGCACGTCTGCCGGACCAGACAGTACCGCCGGACTCTCGACCTATAGGACTAGACCGGTCAGCATTGCCGGCGGAGAGGCCCAAGCTTCCGGCACACTTGGTGGCGACGTGGATGACACCGCCGGTCCCTCTGGTGATGCCGCCAAATCCGGGATCAACTTGGCCGGTCCTGAAGGAATTCCGGCCAGTACCTCGCACAGTCCAGCCGGTACAGCCGATCCAGCCGAGTGCACGAGCAATTCAACTTCCACACAAGGAAACTCGGACCAGATAAGCTACCAGCTTCAGGACATGCATCTAGAGGAAGTATCCACACCACTAGTGCCACCAGGAGCAATGACAATAAGCAGATCAAGGGCACTCTTCAACAAATTCAGCTTATGGGTGGACAAGCTCCTAGAGGAAGAGCAGCTAAGGACAATGGGCCAGAAGAGCAAAGTAGAGTCCAAAGGCTTCTCAACAACACAAGGGACATCAGAGACTTGGGCTTTAGTGACAAGAGAGGTCAAGGCCTAAAGATTCTTAACCCTACTCCAAGTCGAAGACTAGGAGCAAGGAGCGTGCATGCCACAAGGACGGCCACCTTCCATTTCTTGGCCATGAGGTAAGTTAAGGTAAGTTTCAATTTGAATATATGCCTCTTTCTGTTTTGCAGGGTAGGATCTAGAATATTTACTTTATTGAGTCAAAGACATTTTAGGAATAGGTCCTTTTTTCGATTATACACTTTTGTATCTTTTCCTTTTGTGCATTTTTATAAGTTTTCCTTTTCTTATTTGGGTCGACCCTAGAAGGTCAAACTGTCGAGCATATTAATAAGGCTCCTTCCAGCATTGTAGTTCGACAACCTTTTTGATATTAATAAAGATAGAACTTTTTCCCCAACAAGTTTTCTCTCAAGAATCTTGTGCGCTTAGAATCTAGTTGAGACCAGCCCTCCTAGCTCTAAGTTTGTGATTTCTCACGAGGTTCACCACCCCTCGAGTGGTTCACTTCACCCTTCCATCCTTTACCAACCAGAAAACCCCCATCCAGAAGCCTAAGGTTGAGTTTCTCACCTAATCTTCTACAAACAGCCCACGCGCATCCAAGCCTTGAATCGAGGCTTGTATCAACATTGCTCTGGCCATTTTCTGCAAAGTCTTGTTTTTCCTCTCAACTACACCATTCCGTTTTGTTGTTCGTGGTGCGGAGAATTGATGAACAATACCCTGATCCATACAAAATACCTCAAATTGTTCATTCTGAAATTCACCTCCATGATTACTTCGTATTGTTTTGATTCCCCATTTCTCAGTCTTGAGTGGTAGTGCAAGCATATTAAAGCCATCCAAGGTCTCTGATTTTTCTCTTAGAAATCTCAACCATGTGAATCAAGCGAAGTCATCTACTAACCCAAATATATATTTCTTGTTAGCCAGGCTTTCTATTTGAATTGCTCCTATCAAATATATATGAACAAGTTCCAATGCACATTGTGCTTTGACATCCGAAAAAACTGCATGACCATATATAATATCTTAATCAAAACTCAATTTTGGTAGCCCCAAACCACCTCATGGTTTGCGAAGGTATCAAGGTTCTAATATTCAAGTGGCCTAACTTTTGATGCCAGAGATGTGTGATATTCTCCTGGATGGTGCTCACACACTTATAGCAATTGTTACTTGATCAAATTCCTTTTAGCTCAACTAATCCATCTTTACCAATCGCTTGACAATACCCCTTGGTAAATGTAACTACCATTTCATCATCACACAACTGACTGATGCTAATCAGATTTGCTTTCAGCCCATCCACAAAGTACATCTCTCAGTTCAAGTTGTCTTCTCCACGGTTGCACATTTTCCTTTGATCTTACCTTTTGCTCCATCCCTAAAAGTGACTTTCCCACCTAGGACTTTTTCGTAGTTGATTAGAACACTTTGTGATCTTGTCTTTTCCCTTGAACACCCACTTTCGAAATAACAAGGTACAACTTCGTTTTAAGTTTTCTAGTTATCAGCAAACTTCTATTTCTCAGTAGTGTATGCTACATGACAATACAATCTCTATTTCCTGATCCAAACCTTATTTATGCTCAGTCTATCTCGATAAAAATCCTTTTGATGCATGATTTGAGCAACCCTATTCCAGAACCTGTATTAGTTGGCCTGAAAGTGTCCTGGTTTTCCACAGTACCAACAATCACTTGATTGTTCCCTTCCAACCTTCATGTTGGTCAGCATCCTGATATCATTTTGTTGATAGATTCGACTCACTAGAACAGCTTTGACAAAGGTTGTCGATGAGCTTGCATTGTTTCCGTAAAACCCAAGTCCCCACTTGGTTTGGACATTTTGTCCTAATGACAAAATCATGTCAAGATCTTCAGACCCTCTACGCAGCATCTTGATATTACGTAGTTGAGTATTCAGCTGGGAGTTCATCTCACACACCTTCTGTTTTTGAATTTTAAGCTCCCTTTCTAGTATGTCAATTTTCTCACACAATTCCTTGTTTGCTTCAGTGAGTTTTTCATTTTCTTGAGATCTCGGTATGAGCCTTTTAACCAAAATCTTGTTCACCTCCTTAAGCGGCATATCCCAATAGTCTGTGTACGCATCACTCTTGAGTTTTGGAAACACATTTTTTTATTCATATTACACCTCACACTTCATTGCATCAACTCTTTCTTTATTTTTAGATTCTGAATCACTTTCACTCTAGCTTAAAAAGAATTTTTCTTTCTTTTTAGCAACACCAAGACATTCTTCTTTTGGATGCCCATATTCTATACATTCATAGCACTATACCATTCCTTTCTTTTTAGCACTAGGACACTCCAACTTGAAATGACCATAACCTTGATATTCCAGACACTATTTATCAGATTTCTTCATTTTCTTTTCAGAGTCATGTTGTCCTTGAGATAAGCTTCCCCATTTTTGTTTTTGTCCATCCTCTTAAAGTATTTCTTCACTATCAATCCCAATGTGTCTTCCAGATTGTCTTCCTTGTTACTATGTTTATGTGTAACAGAGAGAGCAATACCTTTTCTAGAAACTTGAGTTTTCTTTTTCAATTCCAACTCATATGCCTGCATCATCCCAACCTTTTGTTCTAAGTTCATTTCATCCGAATTCATTGCGATATCTACTGCAGACTTGTGATTGAAATTTTCTAGGTAAACTCCTGAGGAACTTCTTAACTAGTTTCTTGTCCTTTTAGTTTTTTCTCAAGAACCAGCTTTATGTGCGATAGAACTCAACTTGCTGTTCAATTGTTCAACAAACTCATCCTCACCCATTGTTATCGACTCAAATTGAGATGCCAACAAGTCCATCCTTGTTCTTTTCACACTGCTGGTTCCTTCAAATGACACTTGAAGAATATCCCAAGTTTCATTTGCTATCGTGCATCCTTGTACCCTCTTGAATTGATTCATTGACAATGAACAGAAGATAGCAGACATAGCTTTGGAGTTATGTTTAGCTTTTGCCTTTTCTTCTGTAGTCCAGTTCTTTTTGGGCTTTGGTAAAAGATCACCTTTTGATTTTTGATCATTGGTGCAGACCATCCATCTTTAACTGCTGCCCACGAATAAAAATCTATACTTTGAATCATTTGTGTCATCTGAAATTTCCAGTAACAATAATTTTCTGAGTCTAACATCAACATCAGCGGTTTGGCTAACATCATTAATTGTTGTGAATTCTCCGTACTTATCTCAAGATCTCACCTGTAGCAGGATAAATACGATCTTTTATAGATGTTTGCTTCGATATGTATTTCTTCAACGCTTATATAATATATTCTGTATAAGTTAATCTTATACATGGATTACACCCACCTAAACCTGTATTTAGGTTGTCACCAAACCAAAATATAGCCTAAACCAGATTCTCCTTGATCCTAATTACCCTACTATGATACACAAGAGAAATCACAACACTCACCTTCTCAGCTTTCTATCTAAAGCTTTGAAGTTACAAATTTCACACTCGATGCTCAAGAGTGTTAAGCTAACCTTTAACCTTCTTAAATTCTCTAGGTCTAACAACCCTAGAATCTTTGTGCAATCTCGTCTAGAAAAGAAAATCTTGATGCACAAGTTTGTCCTTCCTAAATGATCTCTTTCAAATATTCTCCAAATATTATCTTGAGACCCTCATGCCATATTAGTTGATCTTCATGACTCATCAGCCTCCAGTTTCCATGTCAACGATAAATCTTATGATATTGCCAAATCGTTTCCATCTTATAACACGTGAACTCTCTTTTGCCACATCACTAGATTAACAGACTCATGTTTGCACATCAACAAACGTGTGCTTTTTCATCAATTTTTTATTACTTAGAGGATGACATTTTCAATTTCTAAACTCGAGCTATATAACAGATGGTCTATAACATTTGGAAAATAAAAGACATAAAGAAGTGTGAAAAATGCTTTCTATCATTGCCGTGAGGGATTAACTTTGCCATCTTAGTCGAAATTGGAAGCACATGTGGGGATTTGAGTCGTTGTTTAAAGTGTAATTTTTGCCACTCGCTGTCTCCGATAGTCATGCCAATGTTATCGCCTGTGCGTGCAGATTTATTTAAAGGCAACGAGGCTCTAAATGCTTGAGTCTTTTAGGCATAAAAATTAAGCGTGAATGGCACAATAAATAAAAAGAAAAAAATGAAACAAAAAAAGATAATAACATTTTAAGAACTTTTTCAAATGATCTGTAGGGTTTTGTCTTTTTTCAACATTGATTGATCCGTATAACATTCTCCACAAAGAAATAATCATATAAGCAGCGACTAAAAAACAACAAACAAAAAGAAGAATCACACTAGTTTTTGTATATCATTTTCTAGTGAATTTTCCAGCAAATACGTTGAATTGAAGTTCGTTTGAAAGAAAAATAAGTGTTTAAACTGGATTGCTTGATAAGCATAAAATTAACAAATGTAATTTAACCCACTAGAGGTGAAATCTCTCTTGTATATCAAACAGACAAACTATAACAAAACTCAAAATTTTAGATACACTTAGGTGTATTAGTGGAAGAAGAAAACCGAATTCGAGTTTCGAGTTTTCAAAATTTTGGCAAATGTACCAATCGTTGGTACAATTATTATTATGGTTTGGTACAAAACACATTTGTTATTTGTTGACTAAGTCAAATTCAATGTCTCCTTAATTGCATTAAGTTACAACCAGATTAATTTGGTTTATTATTTTGTAACATAAAAATCATAATGATTTTTAGTGAAGAATCAGTTCTCATTAAAATTATAATAACCTCTTTATAAGCTCATTTGTTAAGTACTAAAGTTATGGAAAAAAGAGAAGAAGAAAAGAAATCTTTCATTTTCTCATTTTAACAGTATAACATATACACATACAAATCCCTCACATATTGAATCTTAGAGTGTAACATAGAAAAAACATTTGTTAGATTCTGTTCTTAGGTTGTGCAAGACATAATAACTTTAGTATATTGTGGGATTCAGAACGCCATGTAACCATCACACTATAGGACGTTTTAAGAATTAAAAAAGAGCGTCTCGCCTCTGCATATCCGTTTTTTGTAAATTTTTGTATCAGTACTTACATTTTATTATATATAGTTTTCTTCACAATTATTCAGTTGCCCAAATTATAGAAATTGCGTTCTTACAATCTTAATTCTGAAAACTTCGTTTTGTTTATTAGACTAACGAAAACTGATAAATTTGTGAAGTGTTTGTGTCATAAGAGCACGAATTTGGATGTACAATAATTCTTCGTCCACTCTCAATAAACGGTTTTTGGGTTTGCAATTGTGCAAAACAAATAAAATTATCACTAAAATAAAATAAAAATGTTAACAATGACGTTTATGATGGCAACAAGTATAGTGAATTGATACCCTCAAATTATTTGCAATATGGATTGGAATTTTAATGTTCATCTTAATGTCCGAATCTATTGATTTGGAGGTAATATTGGTTACGAGTCTTGTGAATCGACACACTAATAACCATGGTTTTTATACTGTTTCACCATGCATTTCACCACATTTTGTGTGTCTTCATTGGTATTTTAGGCATTATGTACACCCATTTACATTCATTGGAATTTAACATTGCATTTTATAGGTTAGTGCATGCATTTTTGCATCTTGCATACCTTCTTGATGTTTTCAGGTAAATTGAGAAGTTAGACGGGATCAAGTAACAAAAACAGGCCAAAGAGTCTCCTGGAAGCCACGAGAT
This sequence comes from Pugionium cornutum, assembly GCA_018901935.1. Taxonomy (NCBI): domain Eukaryota; kingdom Viridiplantae; phylum Streptophyta; class Magnoliopsida; order Brassicales; family Brassicaceae; genus Pugionium; species Pugionium cornutum. The sequence continues at coordinate 19,552,036 of CM032155.1, forward strand.
CGGCCAATAGGCCGATCTCAAGAATCCTTCCAGCCTATCACGAGATCAGCCATATGGATGATCTCAGCCTGGCCGATCTCAAACCCACTCACTACCCATCACTAGATCGGCCATGAGGCCAATCTCACCATGGCCGATCTCAAGCCCACTCTTTGTCCAGCCTGGCCGATCCCAAACCAAGTCCCTTCCCCAGCCTGGCTGATCCCAAGCCATCTTAAGCAAAACTCACTAGCCATCACAAGATCAGTCAGTAGGCCGATCTCAAACGCACTAACTACCCCATCGTCAGATCGGCCATGAGGCCATTCTTACCATGGCCAATCTTAAACCTACTCCCTGTCCAGCCTGGCCGATCTCAAGAAAACTCTGTTCCAAGTCTGGCCAATCCCAAGCCAACTCAAGCAAACCTCACTGCCCATCATAAGCTCGGCTATCAGGCCGATCTCAAACCAACACCTCTTCCCATCACCAGATCGGTTATGAGGTCAATCTTACCATGGCCGATGTCAAATCAACCTGAGAAAACTCCCTTCCCAGCCTGGCCCATCCCAAGCAAACTCAATAAAACCCACTTCCATCACGAGACTAGCCATCAGGATGATCTCACCATGTTCGATCTCAAGACAACCTGTGCTCACTGCCCATCACAAGTCTGGCCATCAGGCCGATCTCACCATGCCCGATCTCAAGACAACCTGTGCAATTTCACTGCCCATCATGAGACTAGCCAATAAGTCGATCTCACCATTGTCGATCTCAGGCTAAACTGCACGATTCCAATGCCCAACACGAGACTGGCCATCAGGCCTATCTCACCCTGGCTGATATCAGGCAAAACTATATGACTTCACTTCCCAACACGAGACTGTCCATTAGGTCGATCTCATGTGGCCGATCTTGGGCCAATCCAAGCCCAAAATCCACTAAACCTATTTTTACTTAACTGGTTTGTTCTGACATTAAACCTAACTGTTAGTGATACTATATTAACCCTTTTAAACACTTTTAGCCTAAGTTTTATAAAAGTTTCTTTTAGTTTTTTCTCTAAATGTTTTTATATAGAGAAGAGATTGGTTTCAACTTTTGTTCTTGCACTCTTGGTCTCTAGTGAATGATTTCTCTATCGTATCTCTTATCTTATGTTTCTTTGCTTTTATTTTTTTTTATGATTAATGTTTTATTGAATATGTTTGAGTAGTTTTCTGTATGGATCGTGGGTAAGATAGATTAGGGGAATCTGATTTTGACTTAGGATTGTTAAGATAGATTAGATGATAAATTTCTGATGTTTAGTATGTGCTTAAGGCTAGGGAGTGGAGTAGCTAATCAATGTTTAGAGTGATGATGTTCTTCTCCTGATAATTATAGACAGAACATGTAGGTAGGCCTAAACATCCTTATTGCATCTTAGCCAACTAGAGTTGATGACTAAGGCGATAGGTGGACAGGATTAGACTCGAACTCAATGATTACTAGACGATAGATTGTTGTGCAAAAGACTATAGGCTGGTGAATGTGTTGTTACCACGGGAGTGGATCAGTCTACTAGATAGTGTTATAAATCTTAGGGATTCATCTAATCGATCATGTAGAATCGTTAATCAAAGGAAAATTCCCCCGAATCGAATATCTTGCCTACTATCTGTATTTCTTGTTTATTGAATTAACTCGTCTTTACTTTCTTTGCAATTATAGATAATTAGATAATTACTTGCCTACTGTCCTCTTGATGTGTGGCCAGTAGAAGTGCTCCTTGACCACTGCTAGAGTCTTGTCGACACCAAAGTGGCCCATGAGTCCTCCTCCATGAGCTTCTCGGATGATAAGCTCCCTTAATGATCCTTGTGGTATGCACAGCCTTCTTTCTCGGAACAAGAACCCTTCATGGATGTAGAACTTGCCATGACTCCCTGTGCCACACTCCTTGTAGCTCTCAGCAAAGTCAGGATCATCCTTGTATAGGTCCTTGATGTGCTCGAATCCTAGGACCTTTGCCTCCATGGTTGATATCAAGGCCAACCTCCTTGATAGTGCATCGGCTACCACATTGTCTTTGCCCTTCTTGTAATTGATGACGTACGGGAAGGTTTCTATAAATTCAATCCACCTGGCATGTCTCCTCTTGAGATTGGTTTGCCCTCTGAGGTGTTTGAGAGTCTCATGATCAGTGTGGATCACAAACTCCTTGGACAGCAAGTAATGCTGCCAAGTCTCCAATGCTCGGACAAGGGCATAAAGCTCCTTGTCATAAGTGGGGTAGTTCAGTGAGGCACCACCTAGCTTCTCGCTGAAGTATGCCACTGGTCACCCTCCTTGGGTTAGCACTGCTCCTATGCCTATTCCAGAGGCATCACACTCCACTTCAAACGTCTTGTTTAAGTCGGGCAGGACTAGCACTGGTGCATGTGTAAGGCTGTCCTTCAAGGCCCGGAATGCCTTCTCCTGAGCTTCTCCCCAGCTGAGTCCCACGTTCTTCTTCACTACTGCCGTCAATGGTGAGGCAGTACTGCTGAAGTTGGGCACGAATCTCCTATAGAAGCTGGCCAGTCCGTGGAAGCTCCTCACTTGGCTGATGTTGCCTGGTGTTGGCCATTCTTGTATGGCTCGAATCTTCTCTTCATCAACCTGTAGGCCCTGTGAATTTACAACAAAACCTAAAAAGACAAGTTTATTAGTACAAAAGATGCACTTCTTGAGATTGGTATAAAGCTCTTCTTGTCGAAGGGTTTTAAGTACCATCTCAAGATGTGTGAGGTGTTCCTGTAGGCACTTACGATAAACTAGTATATCATCAAAGTAAACCACTACAAACTTACTGATGTATGCCCCAAGAACTTGGTTCATAAGGCGCATGAAGGTGCTTGGGGCATTAGTCAAGCCGAAAGGCATGACTGTCCACTCGTATAGCCCTTGCTTTGTCTTGAAAGCAGTCTTCCATTCATCACCTTCCTTCATCTTGACCTGGTGGTATCCACTCTTGAGGTCTATCTTGGAGAAGACCGTGGCTCCACTCAGCTCATCTAGCATATCATCTAGCCATGGTATTGGATGCCGGTACTTGACAGTGATGTTGTTGATTGCTCGGCAGTCCACGCACATTCGCCAAGTCCCATCTTTCTTGGGCACTAGTAGCACTGGTACGGCACATGGACTGAGGCTCTCTCAAACATAGCCTTTCTCCAGGAGCTCCTTGACTTGCTTCTCAAGCTCCTTGGACTCCTCTGGACTCATCCGGTAGGCTGGCTGGTTGGGCAGGGCTGCTCTGGGCACTAGATCAATCTAGTGTTCTATGCCACGTAAAGGAGGCAAGCCTGCTGGTATCTCCTCTGGAAATACATCCTGGAACTTGTTGAGGAGGGTTGCTACTTCATGAGGTAGCTCTACCTGTTTTCTTTCTACATTCAACACTTCCTTGAAAATCATTAGTAACATTAAATCCTTCGAGGCTAAAGCTCTCCGGACATGGCTTGGTTGAATAAGAAAATTAGACTTGATAAGTTTCTTTTCCTTACTCATTTGGAGTTGTAGCTCATGTACCTGGGCAGGTGTAAGAGGAGCCAAGCTGACCTTTCTTTTGTCATGCACAAAAGTGTAGAGATTGGTTCGGCCATCATGCCTGGTCTCTTTGTCAAACTGCCATGGTCTTCCTAGCAGAAGATGGCCAGCTTGCATGGGCACCACATCGCACATGACTTGGTCTTGGTACTTGCCCACACTGAATGGCACAGTGACTTGTTCATGGATCTTGAGCTCCACTTTGTCATCGAGGCATCTCAGTCTATATGGTCGAGGATGCCTTGTCTTCCTAGACCTAGCTTATAAACCATATATGCACTAGCAACGTTTGTGCAAGAACCACCATATATGATGAGATTACATACCTTGCCCTTGATGGTGCAACGGCTGTGGAAGATGTTCTCCCTTTGGATGGTCTCTGAAGGATCCACCATTGCACTGAGGATGCGTCTAGTGACCAGCACTTCCCCCACATCAGGGTATTCAATGTCACCATATTCCTCTTCTGGTTCATAGTCCTCTTCATCTTGGGACTCATATTCTCCAGCCTCCGTAATCAGCATGACCCGGTCGTTTGGGCACTCCCTTGAGATGTGCCCACGACCCCTACACTTGAAACAAGTGATGTCACGTGATCTCTGAGGGTTAGAAGACTTACTAGGCTCTCTCTGGTCACGGGTGGGTTCAGGAGGCTTGCTCTTGAACCTTGACTCGATCTCTATGCTCTTGCCTTTGTCTACGGGCTTGGGAATGTTGCTTGGTGCCCAAGGTGTCTTAGGCTTGCTGCGGATGTCTTGGCTCTTACGTTTGATGTGCTGCTCAGCCTGGACAGATAGGTGGAACAAGTCCTTGAAGTCATTGTAGATTTTCCTTTCCACCTTGCGGCTGATCCTTTCTTGGAGTCCGTCCAAGAATTGTGCCATCAACGCTTCTTCATAATCATTGAGCTCCAATCTGATCCTTAGCTTCTCGAACTCTTCATAGTACTCCTCTACTGATCTGGTACCCTGCTTAGGAGTACGAAAACGACGTTGCAAGTCCCTATGAAAGTAAGGTGGAACAAACCTTTGTCGCATGACATCCTTCATGTCGACCCATGAGTCTATGGGCCTCATTCTTTTCCTCCTTCTGTCAGATACCTCACGATCCCACCAGATGAGGGCATTGTCCGTGAGTTGTGCTACTGCAATTGAGACTCTCCTAGGCCCTGGTTGGTTGTAATGATCAAAGATATGATTCATTCTTCTCTCCCAATCTAGGTAAGCCTCGGGGTCTACTTTTCCTGCAAAACTTGGAGGAGTTAGCTTAACATCAGGATGAGTTACCCGGTTGTAGGCGTGTTCATCTCCATCCTCATGATGTCTAGGAGGCATCCTTGGTCTCTGGTGAAGACCATATGGCTCGAAGCCATCATCCTCTGCCTCTGGTTGCCGTGGAGATCCTCTCGGCCTATGGTGATAGTTATGAGGTTGTGTGTCCTCATCTCCATCTGGCTGGGGATCCTCCTGTTCGTGCCGTGTCCTAAGGTTCTCAGGACCCTCAGCACGGTCTTGCTCAGCTCTCACGTGCCTTATGGCCTGGAATCTCACCAGCCTCTCCACGCGCTCCAACCTCTCGCCTATTGATACGAGTTGTGTTTGGAGAGTGGTGAACATGGCCATCATGGCCTCGGCTACTTCTCTATACTCTTCTTCCATTGCGTACTACAAAGAAAGAAGACAAGTTATGCTACTCCTAAATTGTTAGGAGGGTTTTTTTTATAAAGGGATTCGAAAAAAATGCAAAAAGAAAAGTTCTAAGGAATGGAAAATTCGAAAATATGGATATTTGAATAAAAGGAAATTTTCTTGACAACTATTGCTAGCTGTCCAATTCAAAATCTTTTGGTATTTTTCCTATTTTCTTTTTTTTTTTGTTTTAATTTAACTTAAAAATAATAGAAATATGATTCTAACAAAAAGGAAAGTCGAATATAGAAATGCAAGAATGATTCTAGAACCTAGTGATGCACGTAGGACCTAGATGCACTCGGTATAAGTTTAGATGTTATTTTTTTTTCTTGAATGGAACTTAAACTAATGCAATAACAAGAAACAAAACAAGCTAAAGGATAGAAAAAACCTGGTTTAGGAGCTTTAATGAGGCTCCTTCCAGCATGGTAGTTCGACAACCTTTTTGATATTAATAAAGATAGAACTTTTTCCCCAACAAGTTTTCTCTCAAGAATCTTGTGCGCTTAGAATGTAGTTGAGACCAGCCCTCCTAGCTCTAAGTTTGTGATTTATCACGCGGTTCATTACCTCTCGTGTGGTTCACTTCACCTTTCCATCAAATACCAACCCAAAAACCCCTATCCAAGAAGTCTAAGGTCAAGTTTCTCACCTAAACTTCTCCAAAAAGCCCACGCGCATACATCCTTGAATCAAGGCTTGTATCATTTTGGTATCAGAGCTTAAAGCTCCTAAACCAGGTTGTTTCTATCCTTTAGCTTGTTTTGTTTTTAGTTATTGCATTAGTTTAAGTCGCATTCAAGAACAAATCAAAAAAATAACATCAAACTCCAAACCGAGTGCATCTAGCCTTCTACGTGTATCACTAGGGTTTAGATTAACTTTGCATTACCATTCACGTTTTCCTTTTTGTTTAAATCATATTTCCTTTATTTTTAAGTTAAATTAAAAAGAAAAGAAAAAGAAAATAGGAAAAATACCAAAGGAATTCGAATTGGACAGGTAGCACAAGTTGTCAAGAAAGTTTCCTTTTTTTCAAATCTTCAAATTTTTGAATTTCCAATTCTCAGATTTTCTTCCTTTTTGCAAATTTTCGAATCCTTATAAAAAGAAAACCCTCCTAATAATTTAGGAGCATCCTAACTTGTCTTCTTTCTTTGTAGAATGCAATGGCAGAAGAAAATAGATAAGCAACCGAAGCCATGATGGCCATGTTCACCACACTCCAAACACAACTCGCATCCATAGGCGAGAGGTTGGAGCGCGTGGAAAGACCGGTGAGATTCCAGGCCATAAGGCACATGAGAGCTGAGCAAGACCGTCCTGAGGGTCCTGAGCACCTTAGGACATGGCACGAACAGGAGGAACCCCAACCAGATGGAGATGAGGACACACAACCTCATAACTATCACCATAGGCCGAGAGGACCTCCACGGCAACCAGAGGCAGAAGATGATGGCTTTGAGCCATATGGTCTTCACCAGAGACCAAGAATGCCTCCTAGACATCATGAGGATTGAGATGAACACACCTACAACCGGGTAAATCATCCTGATGTTAAGCTAACTCCTCCTAGTTTTGCAGGAAAAGTAGACCCCGAGGCTTACCTAGATTGGGAAAGAAGAATGGATCATATCTTTGATCATTACAACCAACCAGAGCCTAGGAGAGTCTCAATGGCAGTAGCACAACTCACGGACAATGCCCTCATCTGGTGGGATCGTGAGGTATCTGACAGAAGGAGGAAGAAAATGAGGCCCATAGACTCATGGGTCGATATGAAAGACCTCATGCGACAAAGGTTTGTTCCACCTTACTTTCATAGAGATTTGCAACGTCGTTTTCGTACTCTTAAGCAGGGTACTAGATCAGTAGAGGAGTACTATGAAGAGTTCGAGAAGCTAAGGAACAGATTGGAGCTCAATGATGATGAAGAAGCATTGATGGCACAATTCTTGGATGGACTCCAAGAAAGAATCAGCCGCAAGGTGGAAAGGTAAATCTACAATGACTTCAAAGACTTGTTCCATCTATCTGTCCAGGCTGAGCAGCACATCAAACGTAAGAGCCAAGACATCCGCAGCAAGCCTAAGACACCTTGGGCACCAAGCAACATGTCCAAGCCCGTAGACAAAGGCAAGAGCATAGAGATCGAGTCAAGGTTCAAGAGCAAGCCTCCTGAACCCACCCGTGACCAGAGAGAGCCTGGTAAGTCTTCTAACCCTCAAAGATCACGTGACATCACTTATTTCAAGTGTAGGGGTCGTGGACACATCTCAAGGGAGTGCCCAAACTACCGGGTCATGTTGATTACGGAGGCTGGAGAATATGAGTCCCAAGATGAAGAGGACTATGAACCAGAAGAGGAGTATGGTGACATTGAGTACCCTGATGTGGGGGAAGTGCTGGTCACTTGACGCATCCTCAGTGCAATGGTGGATCCTTCAGAGACCATCCAAAGGGAGAACATGTTCCACAGCTGTTGCACCATCAAGGGCAAGGTATGTAACCTCATCATAGATGGTGGTTCTTGCACTAACGTTGCTAGTGCATATATGGTTGATAACCTAGGTCTAGAGAAGACAAGGCATCCTCGACCATATAGACTGAGATGGCTAGATGACAAAGTGGAACTCAAGATCCATGAACAAGTCACTGTGCCATTCAGTGTGGGCAAGTACCAAGACCAAGTCGTGTGCGACGTGGTGCCCATGCAAGCTGGCCATCTTCTGCTAGGAAGACCATGGCAGTTTGACAAAGAGACCAGGCATGATGGCCGAACCAATCTCTACACTTTTGTGCATGACAAAAGAAAGGTCAGCTTGGCTCCTCTTACACCTGCCCAGGTACATGAGCTACAACTCCAAATGATTAAGGAAAAGAAACTTATCAAGTCTAATTTTCTGATTCAACCAAGCCATGTCCGGAGAGCTTTAGCCTCGAAGGATTTAATGTTACTAATGGTTTTCAAGGAAGTGTTGAATGTAGAAAAAGAACAGGTAGAGCTACCTGCTGAAGTAGCAACTCTCCTCAACAAATTCCAGGATGTATTTCCAGAGGAGATACCAGCAGGCTTGCCTCCTTTACGTGGCATAGAACACCAGATTGATCTAGTGCCCGGAGCAGCCCTGCCCAACCGGCCAGCCTACAGGATGAGTCCAGAGGAGTCCAAGGAGCTTGAGAAGCAAGTCAAGGAGCTCCTGGAGAAAGGATATGTTTGAGAGAGCCTCAGTCCATGTGCCGTACCAGTGCTACTAGTGCCCAAGAAGGATGGTCCTTGGCGAATGTGCGTGGACTGCCAAGCAATCAACAATATCACTGTCAAGTACCGGCATCCAATACCACGGCTGGATGACATGCTAGATGAGCTGAGTGGAGCCACGGTCTTCTCCAAGATAGACCTCAAGAGTGGATACCACCAGGTCAGGATGAAAGAAGGTGATGAATGGAAGACTGCTTTCAAGACAAAGCAAGGGCTCTACGAGTGGACTGTCATGCCATTTGGCTTGACTAATGCCCCAAGCACCTTCATGCGCCTTATGAAACAAGTTCTTAGGGCGTACATCAGTAAGTTTGTAGTGGTTTACTTTGATGACATACTAGTTTATAGTAAGTGCCTACGGGAACACCTCACACATCTTGAGATGGTACTTAAAACCCTTCGACAAGAAGAGCTTTATGCCAATCTCAAGAACTGCATCTTTTGTACTGATAAACTTGTCTTTTTAGATTTTGTTGTAAGTTCACAGGACCTACAGGTTGATGAAGAGAAGATTCGAGCCATACAAGAATGGCCAACACCAGGCAACATCAGCCAAGTAAAGAGCTTCCACGGACTGGCCAGCTTCTATAGGAGATTCGTGCCCAACTTCAGCAGTATTGCCTCACCACTGACGGGAGTAGTGAAGAAGAACGTGGGATTCAGCTGGGGAGAAGCTCAGGAGAAGGCATTCCAGGCCTTGAAGGATAGCCTTACACATGCACCAGTGCTAGTCTTGCCCGACTTCAACAAGACGTTTGAAGTGGAGTGTGATGCCTCTGGAATAGGCATAGGAGCAGTGCTAACCCGGGGAGGGAGACCAGTGGCATACTTCAGTGAGAAGCTAGGTGGTGCCTCACTGAACTACCCGACTTATGACAAGGAGCTTTATGCCCTTGTCCGAGCATTGGAGACTTGGCAGCATTACTTGCTGTCCAAGGAGTTTGTGATCCACACTGATCATGAGACTCTCAAACTCCTCAGAGGGAAAACCAATCTCAAGAAGAGACATGCCAGGTGGATGGAGTTCATAGAGACCTTCCCGTACGTCATCAAGTACAAGAAGGGCAAAGATAATGTGGTAGCCGATGCACTATCAAGGAGGTTGTCCTTGATATCCACCATGGAGGCAAAGGTCCTAGGGTTCGAGCACATCAAGGACCTATACAAGGACCCTGACTTTGCTGAGAGCTACAAGGAGTGTGGCACAGGGAGTCATGGCAAATTCTACATCCATGAGGGATTCTTGTTCCAAGAAAGAAGGCTGTGCATACCACAAGGATCATTGAGGGAGCTTATCATCCGAGAAGCTCATGGAGGAGGACTCATGGGCCATTTTGGTGTCGACAAGACTCTAGCAGTGGTCAAAGAGCACTTCTACTGGGCACACATCAAGAGGACAGTAGAAGCTCATTGTGCAAGATGCATCACTTGCAAGAAGGCAAAGTCCCGAGTGCAACCTCACGGGTTATATCTCCCACTGCCCATACCTACACATCCATGGGTTGACATCTCAATGGACTTCGTTCTAGGCCTGCCCAAGATCAACCACAAGGATGCAATCTTTGTAGTGGAGGACAGATTCTCCAAGATGGCACACTTCATCCCGTGTGCCAATGTCAATGATGCCACACAAACAGCCGAGCTGATTTTCAAGGAGATAGTACGGCTTCATGGAGTGCCAAGGACCATCGTATCAGATAGGGACACCAAGTTCCTCAGCCATTTCTAGAGGACCCATTGGAGGAAGCTAGGCACGAAGCTACTCTTCTCTACCACCTGCCATCCTCAAACCGATGGCCAAACTGAAGTTGTCAACAGGACACTATCAACTCTCCTCAGAACTACACTAGGGAACAACCTAAAGACTTGGGTGGAGTGCCTGCCATTCATAGAGTTCGCTTACAACCGAGCCGTGCGCTCAGCAACCAAGAAGACACCATTTGAAGTAGTATACGGCTTCACCCCTCTCACCCCATTGGAGCAAACGCCACTGCCACCAGCAGAGATGACCAACCTCAACGGAGCATCCAAGGCAGAGTTCATAAGGAAGTTACACCAGAAGGTAGCAGAAAACTTGGAGAAGAGAATCGGGCAGTACGTGACTCATGCCAACAAGGGAAGAAAGGAGGTGATCTTTCAACCAGGCGATTGGGCGTGGCTACACCTACGACAGGAGAGGTTCACCAACCTAAGGAGTTCCAAGCTAGCACCAAGAGGAGATGGACCATTCCGAGTGCTGGAGAGGATCAACAACAACGCCTACCGGATCGAGCTCCCAGGTGAGTTTAATGTGTCCAACACGTTCAACGTAACTGACTTAGCCCCTTTCCATGCAGATGAACCAGTTTTGAGGTCAAAACCTACTGAAGAGTGATGAGGACATCAGGTCGTACATCCAGCCAGGAGACCAGACTGGCCGACCAGGAAGCTTGCCCGAGGCAGCAGGACCATCTGGCACGTCTGCCGGACCAGGCAGTACCGCCGGACCCTCGACCTATAGGACCAGACCGGTCAGCATCGCCGGCGGAGAGGCCCAAGCTTCCGGCACACTTGGTGGGAACGTGGATGACACCGCCGGTCCCTCTGGTGATGCTGCCAACTCCGGGATCAACTTGGCCGGTCCTGAAGGCATCCCGGCCAGTACCGCGCACAATCCAGCCGGTACAGCCGATCCAGCCGAGTACACACGCATTTCCACTTCCACACAAGAGGACTCGGACCAAATGAGCTACCAGCTCCAGGACATGCACCTAGAAGAAGTATCTACACCAGTGGTACCTCAAGGAGCAATGACAAGAAGCAGATCATGGGCACTCTTCCACAAATTCAGCTTATGGGTCGACAAGCTCCTAGAGGAAGATCAGCTAAGGACAATGGGCCAGAAGAGCAAAGTAGAGTCCAAAGGCTTCTCAACAACACAAGGAACATCAGAGTCTTGGGCTTTAGTGGCAAGAGAGGTCAGGGCCCAAAGATTTTTAACCCTACTCCAAGTCGAAGACTAGGAGCAAGGCGCGTGCATGCCACAAGGACGGCCACCTTCCATTTCTTGGCCGTGAGGTAAGTTAAGGTAAGTTTCAATTCAAATATATGCCTCTTTCTGTTTTGCAGGGTAGGATCTAGATGCTTTACATTTTTGAGTCAAGAACATTTTAGGAATAGGTCCTTTTTCGGTTATACACTTTTGTATCTTTTTCCTTTTGTGCACTTTTGTAAACTTTCCTTTTCTTTGTTTGAGTCGACCCTAGAAGGTCAAGCTGTCGAGCATATTAATAAGGCTCCTTCCAGCATTGTAGTTCGACAACCTTTTTGATATTAATAAAGATAGAACTTTTTCCCCAACAAGTTTTCTCTCAAGAATCTTGTGCGCTTAGAATCTAGTTGAGACCAGCCCTCCTAGCTCTAAGTTTGTGATTTATCACGAGGTTCATCACCCCTCGTGTGGTTCACTTCACCTTTCCATCAAATACCAACCCAAAAACCCCTATCCAAGAAGTCTAAGGTTGAGTTTCTCACCTAATCTTCTACAAACAGCCCACGCGCATACATCCTTGAATCAAGGCTTGTATCAAAGAGGGAGGGGATGATGAGGACATCAGGTCGTATGTCCAGGCAGGAGATCAGACTGGCCGACCAGGAAGCTTGCCCGAGACAGCCGGGCCATCTGGCACGCCTGCAGGCCCAAGCAGTACCGCCGGACCCTCGACCAATAGGACCAGACCAACCAGCATTGCCGGTGGAGAGGCCCAAGCTTCCGGCACACTTGGTGGCGAGGTGGATGACGCCGTCGGTCCCCTTGGTGATTCCGCCGACTCCAGGATCAACTTGGCCGGTCCTGAAGGCATTTCTGCCAGTATCTCGCACATTCCAGCCGGTACAGCTGATCCAGCCGAGTGCACGAGCATTTCAACTTCAACACAAGGAAACTCGGACCAGATAAGCTACCAGCTTCAGGAAATGCATCTAGAGGAAGTATCCACACCAGTAGTGCCACCAGGAGCAATGACAAGGAGTAGATCAAGAGCACTCTTCCACAAGTTCAGCTTATGGGTGGAAGAGCTCCTAGAGGAAGATCGACTAAGGACAATGGGTCAGAAGTGCAAAGTAGAGTCCAAAGGCTTCTCAACAACACAAGGGACATCAGAGACTTGGGCTTTAGTGGCAAGAGAGGTCAGGGCCCAAAGATTCCTAACCCTTACTCCAAGTCGAAGACTAGGAGCAAGGCGCGTGCATGCCACAAGGACGACCACCTTCCATTTCTTGGCCGTGAGGTAAGTAAGGTAAGTTTTCAATAAGAATATTGGCCTCTTTCTGTTTTGCAGGGTAGGATCTAGAATATTTACATTTATTGAGTCAAAGACATTTTAAAAATAGGTCCTTTTTCAATTATACACTTTTGTATCTGTTCCTTTTGTGCACTTTTATAAATTTTCCTTTTCTTATTTGAGTCGACCCTAGAAGGTCAAGCTGTCGAGCATATTAATAAGGCTCCTTCCAGCATTGTAGTTTGACAACCTTTTTGATATTAATAAAGTAGAACTTTCTTCCAACAAGTTTTCTCTCAAGAATCTTGTGCGCTTAGAATCTAGTTGAGACCAGCCCTCCTAACTCTAAGTTTGTGATTTATCACGAGGTTCATCACCCCTCGTGTGGTTCACTTCACCTTTCCATCGAATACCAATCCAAAAACTTCTATCCAAGAAGTCTAAGGTCGAGTTTCTCACCTAACCTTCTCCAAACAGTCCACGCGCATATAAGCCTTGAATCGAGGCTTGTATCATTGGAGGCGGCCTTAGAATATCAGAAAGGTTTCAATCAGAACTACCGAAGCCACCCCAACATCTCCTACCGGAGTACGAACGTGGAGAACCCTAAAGACTTAACGTTTCCTCTTTACAACCATCAAGACCAAAGCTACCAGCCCTACAAGCCTCCATCTCAAGGTTTCCAGCAAAAGTACGTGGCAAGATCCAACTATCAGTCTCCTGCATTTCAAACCAAGATGGGATACAATCACCAGCAGCAACCCTTTTCACTCAATGCACCATCCGCATCTAAAGCTGTCCAAAGAAAATGACACGAATGCACTACTGCAGAAGATCTTGGAAGGTCAGGGGAAGGGAGCAATGGAGATGAGCAAGAAGATGTATGAAATCAACAGCAAGGTATACAATGCCTTTGGGGAGCTCAGCGCCAAGTATGAGCACCTCTTGTCTCATCTTAAGGCACTAGACAGCCAGGTTGCTCAGATGACTTCATCTTTTTCTGCACCGAAAGGTAAACTCCGTAGAAAACCTGAAGCAAACCCATGAGAGTACTGCCAATCCATCTTGGTAAACAGTGAAAAGACACCCACATCTAGTAGGGAGGTAGAGGAAATCGAGCCAGAAAGGCAAAAAGGTAATGGTGAGCTTTTGAATGAAGTAAATGGAAACACGGTTGACCCTGCCCAAGCAGAAGCTGAAAAGGTTTCTCCCAGAGTTCGATAATTGAATGAGGAGCAGAGAGAGTCCCACGAATTCAAAAGGCTTGAGAAACTTCCATTTTCCCGAAGGTTTAAGGAGCAAATCCTCGAACTTCAGTACAAGAAGCTCAGGAAACAACTAAACTCAATAAGAGGACCACTCCCAGGCTGGCTGAAAGATCATCCAGGGATGAAAAAGCTCGAGTAATATGAGATGGAGAAAAGAAAGGCAGTTGAGGAAAGACTGGAAATGGACAATCATGAGTGTAGTGCAATACTCCAAGGCTTTACACAGGAGAAGCTTCAAGATCCAAGTAGTTTCACTCTTCCTTGAACCTTAGGACCTTTGTCTTTTGGTAAATGTCTGGTGGATCTTGGAGCTAGTGTTAGCCTCATGCTTCTGACGGTTTCTCAAATATTAGGTTTAACAGACTTCAAGAAGGCTCGCTTCTCGCTAGTTTTGGCATACAGGTCTAAGCGGTCTCCTACTGAGGTCTTGGAAAATTTACCGGTGAAGGTTGGCGACTAATTAATCCCCATGGATTTTGTGTGTGTTAGAGATGGATGAGGAGCCAGCCAATCCAATAATATTGGAGAAACCATTCCTAGCTATTGCAGGAGCTATAATCAACATGCCGAAAGATATAATTGAACACAACTTAAAAACCTCTACTCTCAGGTTCAACATCAAAGAGACATGCAAGGAACACACCATCGATGGTAAGGTTTTCTTTGTAGAAACCTTTGGAGGTTTGGAGGATATGAATGGGAATACATTAGCATCAACTGAAGATGAAAGTTTCTTGGGGAAGGAAGACACTAGCAATGGTAAGTCTAGTGAGAATGACAAGTTGGGTCAACACAAGGCAGAAAAGAAAAACCCAAGATTCATACCAAGTGGTCTATACTTCAAGCCCAAGCTGTCAAAATAAAACAGGAGAAGGAAAAAGGAGCTAAGGCAACTCGAATGACACTTCCCGTGTGGCCGATCGCGTATAGGCCAATCGCGGACCAAGGATGTGAGATCGGCCACTCGGCCGATCTGAGCAGACCTATTGCGCATGAAGGCAGAATCGGCCAACCTCCTGGACACTCTCCGATCAACCACCAGGCCTATCTTGCTGGGGGACCTCCCTGGCCGCTCAACTTAGATGACAGCACACCCAAGAACGAGCACATCATCTCCCTCAACCCTTTCCTGCCAATAAAGAAGTACCAATTGCTCAAACTTGCCTTTGTTTTCATTATTGTTGTTTTTTTATTTTCATAGCTCTTTCATATTTATTTTCTTACCGAGACGGTGAGAGATACGTCCAGGCGAGGGGACACTATCGATCACATTTGCATCATTTTGTACATATATTTATACATTAGAAAAACATTAAAAAATTAAAAAAAAATTCGAAAAACCAAAAATATTTTCATTGTCATTTATGTTCCATGTGTTATGATTGAGTCTACAATCATATAGTATTTCGTTGCATTTGCATATGGACCGTGGTTAGACTACCTCAACTAAGTTGCATGTAGGAGTAAAATTGGAACACTTGCCAAGAGTACTATGATGCTTGCACTATTTCAAAACTTGGGAATTTTGTATTGTGCCACAAACTATTAGGTAGATCATTCTCCGGAATTGAAATATGTCTGGTTTGATCCTAATTCCATAAAATAGAACTTGAACCAGATTGGAAATTATCTTACGTGCATCTTTCTTAAGACTTTTTCATGGATATCAATATACACATTCGGGTTTTCTTTCAACTTTATACCACCCAGTACAAGAAAACTACCAAAATGCAACTGTATTTTGCGACCACATTTGCCACGGATATGCGACTAATTTGCGACTACAGAGCAGTAGTCGCAGATTGGTCGCAATTTTGGGACTAAAAACTGTAGTCGCTAATCAGTCCAATACGCAACCAATTTGCGACTAATATGCGACTAATATGCGACTAATATACAACTATATTAGCGACGACATGTGGAAAAAACACATGTTGGTCGCATATTGGTCACAAAATATGTGACCAATTTTCGACCACGGTTGGAGTGGCTCTTCAGTCACAAAGTGGTGACAAAGGCACAACATAAAAAACATGTACGAGGTAGGTATACCGACATATAAGCGACTACACTGTTGTGGTCACAAAGTAGTGGCAAAGTACTGGCAAAATATTATATATATATATATATATATATATATATGTCTCAATGTCCCATTCTCTCATTTGTAGAATCAAAAGGAAAAAAAATTCAAACATGTGGGGAAATTATAATAATTTGAGAGATTGGATGTACAAAAGGATTGATAATCAAACAAGAAATATATCAGCGGAATTTGCACAAGGCATGGAGCAGTTCATGAATTTTGCAAGTAGTCAACCAATAGCTCAAATTAACGGAGGTAAGTTTTTCTGTCCTTGTATTAATTGCAAAAATTATAAATTTCTTCCGGGATGCAAAATATGGAATCATCTATATAGTTGAGGATTTATGCCAAATTATTATATTTGGTATAAATATGGAGAAGAGCTGAATGTTCAATTAGGGACGTGTAGTCGGGGTGATGTCCAAAAACATTAGGGAGGTACATGTGGTACTAGTGAAAAAACAGTAGGGACATCCGGTAATAGATATGTTGAAATGGTGATGGATGCATTTCGCAAGACTACGACTGATGAGTACTATAATCAGAACGAAGAAGAACCAAATTTAGAAGCACAAAATTTTTACAACATGTCAGAAGCAGCGAAAATTCCATTGTATGATGGTTGTCATGAAGGGCACTCACAGTTATCTTTAGCTGCTTGGTTCATGAATATTAAGTCTGATTTTAATCTACCAGAAAAATGCATGGATTCTTGGGCAGAGATGTTTACAGAATATTTGTCCGAGGAGAATCAGGCAACGGGTTCATATTATGAAACCAAAAAACTGATGCGAAATTTAGTGCTCACGTTTTATACAATTGACGTGTGTGTTCACAATTGTATGATCTTTTGGAAAGAAGACGAGAAATGAAAAAAATGCAAATTTTACGATTCCCCCGATATAAGCCAAAAGAGTGCAAGACGAGAATACCTTTCAGTCATATGTGGTATTTACCTATAGGCGACAGTCTTAAGAGAATGTATCAAAGTGAGAAAACCGAAGAGGCAATGAGGTGGCATGTATACCATGAAGAAGAAGACTGAGAAATGAGTCATCTATCTGATGTTGCGGAGTGGAAAATTTTTCAATATCTACATCCAAGATTTGCTGCTGAATCTTGAAACGTTTATCTTGGGTTATGTACTAATGGATTCAATCCATTTGGCATTTCTCGAAATCATTCATTATGGCCGGCGATTATCACTCTATATAATTTGCCACCAGATATGTGTATGAAGAAAGAGTACTTGTTTCTAACAATTCTGAATTCGGAGCCAAACATCCGCGAGCTAGTCTGGAATATTCCTCTGACCTTTAAGTGATGATCTGAAAAAATTGTGGTGTACGGGAGTTGAGGCATACGATGTATCGATTTTATTGTGGACATAAGCGATTTTCCAGCTTATGAAATGTTGTCAAGATGGACAACAGATGGTAGAATGTCTGGTCCAATTTGTATGGATGATACGAATGCATTTTAATTACCAAATAGTAGAAAGACGTGTTGGTTTGATTGTCACAAAAGGTTTCTTCCTAAGGATCATCTGTTACAGAAAAATAAAACAAATCTATCACCTTAGATAGTTTGTTACAAACTCGGGGCGGGACCAATACGTGACAGTGATGTCGCTAGTGCCGGCACCAAACACGACTTGGTAAGAATTATAAAATTATTTATTTTAATTTATTTAATTAAAATTAATTATTTAAAATTTATTAAAGTTTATTTGAATTTAAAAACTTTGATATTTTAAAAATATTAGGTTTGACCAGGACAAATGGGCAATAACCCGTTATATTTCAAAAAAAATTGAAAAACAAATTTGACGGCCCCTACTACAGTTGGGCGGTTGTACCATCTGAACGACAAGAAAAATACTTCATCGAATTTATGGTAATTATATATATATATATATATATATATTTTAAATTATTTAATGAATTTTAATAATTAATAAAATTAGTCGTACACCTCGGATCCTATGATCACCTCGGTGGTATGGAAGGAGTTTGACTCCGTCTGTGTAAGACGGATGAAATGGATGGTGAGCATGGTTCATACAACCAGCAAACGTTCAAGGTGGATTTCCCTTAGTTTGTACAAAACAGTGACAAACTATTGGGAAACAAAAACGTCTAATGAGAGGAGTAACAAATCGCCCAATAAGCGCAACTCCTCTCGAGATGGTCTTGGTCCGCACAAGCATTTGTCGAGCCAAATCCTATATACAAATCCAACAAAAAATTGTAAGTATTCTAAAATATTTAAATTTAAATTTAAATTTATTTGTTATTAATAATTTATTTCAAAATTTATGAAAATAATTTGGAACGGGCGGTCTCAACTGGTGAGATATTTATACAGACTCACACTCGGTAGGATGGTTCGTATGCGAATTTGAAAACTAAACAAATCATTGAAGAACACGAGCGAAACATCCAAAAAAAGATGGTGATTGTAGAGGTCGTTGCAACTGAAACGTCCAATGGTACTTCCCTTCGAATTGAGCTGAACCAAGACGAGAAGAATGAGATTTTCATTCAGGTATAAAAGTTTTTCTAAAAATATTTTTTATTTACACTTAAATTTAATAAACTTGTTCTAATCGTTTTATTATTATTGTGTAGTCCTCCGTTGCGGATGATCGAGGCCGTCTTTACAGACTCAGTAGCCTGAACCGCATTCACGGGTCGGACAAGCGTAGTGGCTTTGCATCCACTACCTCCGGCTTTGTTGCGCTTTGGGATCAACTCCTATACGCTCAACGACAAATCGAAGAACAAAACGCATGTAATATGCGTATTGAACAACAAAATGCAGAGATGATCGAAGCTAATCGGAGGATGCAGGAACTAAAAAAGGAAAACCAGAGAAAAATTAATAGCTTGGAGTTGATCGTCGGGTATTTTCAATGGACGGATCTCGCTTTCGTGTCGTTTTTGCGGGATAACAATGCCCCAGCTGAACCATCGAACGCTTTAACAGTATTTTCGCCATCCGATTTCCAATTCCCACCTCTGGATAATTATTTTTTTTTTGAATTTTTGAAATTTGAATTTTTAAATAAAATTTATTATCTTTTATAATTTCTTTATATTTTACAAAATAATTAATTAATAGAATTATTTTTTACTTTATTATAACAATATTTATAATTAAAAAAATAATTAATTAAAATATTTTAAATATAAAATTAAAAAGTATATTAATTATTAATTAATAATAATTATTAATTTAACAAAAATAATAATTAATGAAAATATTTTAAAATTAAAATTAAATTATTATTTTAAAAATAATATTTTTTAATTTTAATTTTAAAATATTTTAATTAATTAATATTTTTTAAAAACTAATCGGGTGTAGTCGTAAATTAGTCGCAAATCAGTACCAAATATTTGTGACAAGTGTGCGACTACATCTACTTTTTTCTAAACATTTATTTGTGGTCGCAAATTGGTTGCAACAGTTTGCGACCATGGTTTGCGTAGTCGCAAATTAGTCACAAACACTTTGTGACTGATTTGCACACTTGTGTACGTAGTCGCAAATCAGTCATAAAATTTTGTGACGATTTTTGACTACATTGTATTCAGCACAAACCAAGTCTCATCTGTGTTCACAAATCAGTCACAAAAATTTGTGACTGATTTGTGACTATGGTTTTTGCAACCATGAATGTAGTGGCAAAATGTGTTGCAAAATTTGTTACTACAAAGCAGTTACAAAGTAGTTGCAAATACAAAGACCAATATTTGGTTGCTAATTAGTCGCAAAATGTACCACTATTACAGTGGTCGCAAATCAGTTGCAAATTTGCGACTAATTTGCGACCACATAAATTTGCGACAAAGATTTTGCGACCACTCTATGTGGTCGCAAAGTAGTCGTAAAATTGGGTTTTGCGACCACTTTGCGACTACATGCGTGGTCACAAAATCCATGTTTTCTTGTAGTGACCCTCTGCTAACCCGAATGGCCGAATCCCCCTCTTTGGGATGGTTTTGCCACTCTCCAACCCAGTCCTTTCCTTGAATCCAACATCACTCTTGAGTGTGAACCTTGTTTTAAGACCTTTTTGTTAGAAGCTTAATCTGCAAAACATGTTAAGTTTTGAGAACGAAAAATCTTGGATTTTCATGTAGATGCTAACTTCACAATATAAGCTCAGCGTGTTATTTGGGCGGGCTTGCTAGGCTGTTTGAGTATGAGATGAAAAGAAAAATAGAAAAACAAAATGAGAGTAACCCAAAAAGGGAGCGTGTGGGATTGTGCATAAGAAAAATGGGGCATGAGAATCGGTTAATAAGTGTAAAATATAGTTCTAAGTTTCAAAGTAAAAAGTTCCTCTAAGAAAGTAAAGAAGGAAAAAGCCTAGATCAATTATCAAGAGTAGAGGAAAAAAATAAGAAAAATAGTTAGAAAAGAAGGGTTATTCCAATGAGCAGAATTAATCACTACCCCTAAGTGCCAAAAAGAGAATTTCAAAGTGAGAAAAGAAAAGGAGATAGGCAAAGAAAGCCTCAGAAGGGTAGATCACTTACGATGAGATTAACTTGAGTTTGAGATAGAGATTTTTGTGTTAAAAAATAGGTAGATGAAAGTGTTGTCTTGTATGCATCATTATTTTTTACTCTTAATGTTTTGCATAATTTCCATTCCTTTTGAGAGAACCATTGTGTCCACTTGAACCACTTTATCTCACTTCATAACCCATTTCTTCCAAGCCAAATGAACTTGTCTTGGTTGATGCATAGAAAGATTCACTTATACTTTTAATTGAATGTTAAGGAGTTATGGGATTTGATCGCGCATAGTATGATTAGAGATTGATATCGTGACACATACAAAAAGTACTTGAAAGTAGGCTCGATTCAAGCATTATAATATTCTTCGATAAGGATTTTTGGATTAGATCTTTGTGCATGCTTTCGGTTAGGGGGTCCAGTCTTCAATCCTCTTTTTCGGTTTGTTTTTGTTTTTTTTTCCTCGAGGACGAGTAAAAGGTAAGTTTTTATATTGTTTCACCATGCATTTCATCATAGTTTTTATAACCATAGTTTTCATATTATTTCACCATGCATTTCATCATTTTTTTCGTGTCTTCATTGGCATTTTAGGCATTTACATTCATTGGCATTGACATTGCATTCTATAGGTTATTGCATGCATTTTTGCATCCTGCATACCTTCTTGATGTTTTCAGGTACATCGAGAAGTTAGACAGGATCAAGCGACAAGAATTGGCCAAGGAGTCTGCTGGAAGCCACAAGAACGGCCATCAGGCCGATCTCAGCCTGGCCGATCTCAAGAATCCATCCAGTCCATCACAAGATCGGCAATCAAGCCGATTTCAAACCCACTCACTACCCATCACCACATCGGCCATGAGGCCGATCTCACCATGGCCGATCTCAAGCCAACTCCCTGTCCAGTCTGGCCGATCCCAAGCCAACTCCCTTCTCCAGCCTGGCTGATCCCAAGCCAACTCAAGCAAAACTCACTATCCATCACGGGATCGGCATTCAGGCTGATCTCATGTGGCCGCTCTTAAACCCACTCACTACCCATCACTAGATTGGCCATGAGGCCAATCTCACCATGGCCGGTCTAAAGCCAACTCCCTGCCTAGCCTGGCCGATCTCAAGACAAATCTCTTCCTAGCCCAGTCGATCCCAAGCCTACTCAAGCAAACCTCACTGCCAATTACGAGATCGACCATTAGGCCAATCTCATGTGGTCGATCTCAAGCCAACACCTCTTTCCATCACCAGATCGGCGATGAGGCCAATCTCATCATTGCCAATGGCAAACCAATTTGAGCCAACTCCCTTTCCAGCCTGGCCGATTCCAAGCCAACTCAAACAAAACCCACTACCATTACGAGACTGGCCATTAGATGGATCTCACCAGGGCTGATCTCACAACTTATGATCACTGCCATCACGAGACTGGCTGATACAAGCCTTGAATCAAGGTCGTAACATGCGTGGACTGGTTGGAGAAGATTAGGCGAGAAACTCGGCCTTAGGCTTCTGGATGGGAGATTTCTGGTGGGTATTGAATGGAGAGGTGAAGTGAACCACACGAGGGGTGATGAACCTCGTGATAAATCACAACTTAGAAGTTAGGAGGACTGGTCTCAACTAGGGTTCTAAGAAAAAGAGTTTTAGGAGAAAACTCGTAGGAAGAAAGTTGTATCTTTATTAATATCAAAAAGTTGTCGAACTACAATGCTAAAGGAGCCTTATTAATATGCTCAGCAGCCTTGACCTTCCAGTGTCGACTCAAAATAAAAATGGAAAAGTTAAAAAAGTGCACAAGGAAAATTACAAAAAGGAAATAACCGAAAAAGGACAACTACCTAAATTGTTCTTGACTCAAAAATGTAAAACTACTAATTACTATTAATGAGTTTCTTTTCCTTAGTCATTTGCTGTTGTAGCTCGTGTACCTGGGCAGGTGTGAGAGGAGCTAGGCTGACCTTTTTCTTACCATGCACAAAAGTGTAGAGATTGGTTCGGCCATCATGCCTGGTCTCCTTGTCGAACTGCCATGGTCTTCCTAGCAGAAGATGGCCAGCTTGCATAGGTACTACATCACAGACTACCTGATCTTGGTATCTGCCCACACTGAATGGCACGGTTACTTGCTCATGGATCTTGAGCTCTGCCTTGTCATCTAGTCATCTCAGTCTATATGGTCCGGAGTGCTTTGTCTTCTTTAGATCTAGCTTATCAACCATATACGCACTAGCCACATTAGTGCAATAACCACCATCTATGATGAGATTACATACCTTGCCCTTGATGGTGCACCGGCTGTGGAAGATGTTCTCCCTTTGAATGGTCTCGGAGGGGTCTACCATTGCACTGAGGATGCGTCTAGTGACCAGATCTTCCCCCATATCAGGGTACTCAATGTCACCATATTCTGCTTCTGGTTCAAGGTCCTCTTCATCTTGAGACTCATATTCTCCAGCTTCCGTGATCAGCATGACTCGGTTGTTTGGGCACTCCCTTGAGATGTGACCACGACCCCTACACTTAAAGCAAGTGATATCACATGATCTCTGAAGGTTAGAAGACTTAGTAGGCTCTCTCTGGTCATGGGTTTGCTCAGGAGACTTGCTCTTGAACCGTGATTCCATTTCTATACTCTTGCCCTTGTCTATGGGCGTGGTGCCAATGCTTGGTGCCCAAGGCATCTTAGGTTTGCTGCGTATGTCTTGGCTCTTACGCCTGATGTGCTGCTCAGTCTTGACAGAGAGGTGGAACAAGTCCTTGAAGTCATTGTAGATTTGTCTCTCCACTTTTCGGCTGATCCTCTCTTGCAATCCATCCAAGAATTGAGCCATCAATGCCTCCTCATCGTCATTGAGCTTCAGCCTTTTCCTTAGCCTTTCAAACTCCTCATACTACTCCTCTACTGATATTGTGCCCTGTTTAAGAGTACGAAAACGTTGTTGCAAATCCCTATGGAAATAAGGTGGGACGAACCTTTGCCTCATGAGGTCCTTCATGTCGACCCAAGAGTTTACGGGTCTCAATCTCCTTCTCCTACGGTTAGAAGCCTCACGATCCCACCAGATGAGGGCATTATCTGTTAGTTGTGCTACTGCCATGGAGACTATCCTAGGGCCTGACATGTTGTAATGGTCGAAGATGTGATCCATCCTCCTTTCCCAATCTAGATAGGCCTCGGGGTCTACTTTTCCTGCAAAACTAGGAGGCGTTAGTTTGACATCATGACTGTTTACCCGATTGTAGGTGTAGTCATCTCCATCCTTGTGATATCTAGGGGGCATCCTTGGTCTCTGGTGATGACCATAGGGCTCGTAGCCATTGCCCTCTGCTTCTGGTTGCCGTGGAGGTCCTCTCGGCCTAGGGTGATAGCCGTGAGGCTGTGCGTCCTCATCTCCATCTGGCTGGGGCTCCTCTTGTGCTGGCCGTGTCCTAAGGTGATCAGGATCTTCAGCAGGGTCTTGATCAGCCCTCACGTGTCTTATGGCCTGGAATCTCACCGGCCTCTCCATACACTCCAGTCTCTCGCCGATTGATGCAAGTTGTGTTTGGAGGATGGTGAACATGGCCATCATGGCCTCGGTTGCATCTTGGTTTCCTTCAGCCATCGTGTGATACAAGAAAAAAACAAGTTAGTTTGCTCCTAAGAATCCTTTAGGAGGTTTTTCTTTTATAGTAGAGAAGATGCAAATAGAAAAAATAAAATATGAAAAAAAGAAAGATTCTACAATTAATGTTGCAAATCAGAATTCAGACACGGCTTTGTTGTAATGATCTGGAGCATAGATCACGGAAAAATCCTCCAATCCCTATATATATTACCATCTACAATTAATTACTACATGCAATTATTATTCATTTGCGTACTTCAAATATAATATATATTTATTAATATATATACATGATAATGCAGATGAACGTTCCGTGGTAAAAGTTCTGCAAATATAAAAGGGAGAAGCCTTTCTATAAAAACATGGCAGTCATTGCTTTTCATGCCCGAGAACTTCAGTCCATCCATATCTACATAATTTGCTAAATCTGCCGCATAGCCGTCCGGAAATTTGATATCATTTTTGATACATTCCAATAACCGTTATTTCGCTTTTTGTGCAATCGAAATATAGGAAATGGAGCATTACTCCGACCATCCACGTGCAACTCTTTTCGAGAGCAAAACTTTGCAATATCCAACCTTGACTTAATTGTATCTTTTGATTTCTCTTTCACATTCGTAACAGTATTAATTATGTTATCGAAGAAATTTTTCTCTATATACATCACATCAATGTTATGTCGAAAGTTAAGATCCGTCCAGTACGGCAACTCCCAAAATATGCTTTCTTCGTGCCAATTATGCTAGCTACCGTAACCTTCTTCTTTACTTTCATGGCCGTTTCCTCCGCAGCCAGATGTTCTTAGAGGATTGACAGTTTTTATTCGCTCGTATAAAACTTGTTCGCCTGTCAATGATTATGGAGGATAGTCATTCAAAGCGTGCTTCCCTTTAAAAAAATTAGTTTTATTTTTTTTGTAACGGGTGACCCTTAGGAAGAAACCTTCTATGACAATCAAACCAACACGTCTTTCTCCCATTTGGTAATTGAAATGCCTTCGTATCATCCATACAAAATGGACAAGCCAGTCTTCCATGCGTTGTCCATCCTGACAACATTCCATAAGCAGGAAAAACGCTTATCGTCCACAGTAACATGGCTTTTAGATTGAAATTTTAATTCAACGATACATCGTATGCATCAACTCCCATAGACCATAATTCTTTCAACTCATCAATCAAAGGTCGGAGGAATATATCCAGACTAGCACGCGGATGATTTGGCCCCGAATTCAGAATTGTTATAAACAAATACTCTTTCTTCATACACATGTCCAATGGCAAGTTATATGGAGTGATAATCACCGGCCATAATGAATGATTATGAGACATCCCAAATGGATTGAACCCATCAGTACATAAGCCAAGATAGACGTTTCGAGATTCAGCAGCAAATCTAGGATGTAGATATTGAAAAATTTTCCACTTTGCAGCGTCAGATGGATGACTCATTTCTCCGTCTTCTGCTTTATGCTCTACGTGCCACCTCATTGCCTCTACGGTTTTCTCGCTTTGATACATTGTTTTAAGTCTATCACCTATAGGTAAATACCACATACGGCTAAAAGGTATTCTCGTCCTGCCCCCGCTTGGCTTATATCAGGGGGAATCGCAAAATTTGCATTTTTCCCATTTCTCATCTTTTTTCCAGAAGGTCATACAATTGTGAACACACATGTCAATTGTATAAAACGGGAGGCCTAAATTTCGCATCAATTTTTTGGTTTCATAATATGAACATGTTGCCTGATTTTCCTCGGGCAAATATTCTGTAAACAGCTCCGCCCAAGAATCCATACATTTTTCTGGTAAATTAAAATCAGACTTAATGTTCATGAACCAAGCAACTAAAGATAATTGTGAGTGTCCTTCATGACAACCATCATACAATGGATTTTTCGCAGCTTCTAACATGTTGTAAAAATTTTGTGCTTCTTCATTAGGCCATTCTTCTTCATTATTATATTCTTCGTCGTTCAGATTATAGTAATGATCATCAGTCGTTGTCTCACAAATGCATCCGTCACCATTTCAACATATCTATTACCGGATGTACCAACTATTTCATCACTAGTACTACCATGCGTACCTCCTTGATTTCTTTGGACATCACCCCGACTAACTCGTCCCTAACTGAACATTCAGATCTTCTCCATGTTTATACCAAATATAATAATTTTGCATAAATCCTCGACTACATAGATGACTCCATATTTTCCGTCCAGGAATTTATCATTTTTGCAATTAATACATGGACAGAAAAACTTACCTCCGCTACTTTGAGCTATTGGTTGACTACTTGCAAAATTCATGAACTGTTCCATGTCTTGTGCAAATTCTGCCGATATATTTCTTGTTTGATTATCAATCATTTTGTACATCTAATCTCTCGAATTATTATAATTTCCCCACATGTTTTAAGATTTTTTTTCCCTTCGATTATACAAATAAAAGAATGGGATGGGGCATATATATACAACATTTTGCCACTAATTTGCCACTACTTTGCCACTGTTTTGCCACTACTTTGCGACTACAACAGTGTAGTCGCTTAAATGTCGTTATACCTAACACGCACATGTTTTTTATGTTGGCACTTTGCCACCACTTTGTGACTGAAGAGCCACTCCAGAAATGTAGTCGCAAATTGGTCGGATTTTTAGCAACCAATATGCGACTAACATGTGGTTTTCCACATGTAGTCGCTAATCAGTCGCAAAATAGCGACTGATTAGCAACTACATAGAGCAGTCGCAAAACAGTCGTATTTCAGTCTCTAAATGGTTGCGTATTGCGACCAATATGCGACTACATGTTTTGGTCACACTTTTGCGACCACTTTGTGACTACTTCTCCGTAGTCGCAAAGTGGTCGCAAAATCGTGGCAAATGTGGTCGCAAATTTTGCGACTACGTATGTAGTCGCAAAATGCAGTGGTATTTTGGCCGTTTTCTTGTAGTGACATCTCTTTCTCTCGAAGTTGTAATTTTTGTTGAGGTCATTTCCCGCAACCTCCAGCGATTTCTGACAATGATTTCAGGCAGATTTCCATTTATCTCTCTCTCTCTCTCTCTCTCTCTCTCTTTTTCTCTCTCTCTTATTTGGGATCTCTTCTCTCTCATTCGGGATCTCTCTCTCTCATTCGGGATCTCTCTCTATCTCGTTCTCTCTCGATCTCTCTCTTTCTGTCTCTCTCACTTAGAATCATTCCTATGGGATGTTGGTGAACTGCTGAGTCACATTTGTTTAGTGATTGCGTCAATTCTAACTGACATTACCATGGCAATGGCGAAAATTCCCATTTGTTTAGGAATAGAAAGAAATAAAAAATTTGAAAAAATGTGAAAGAAGATTCGAGTTTAGATCTACAGAAGTAGAAATCAACAAATTTGGTATAAGAAAAGAATAAGTTAATCAACGAAATGGGTCGCCCGCTAAACTTGCCATACCCACCTAATTAATGCGGGGTGAGTGCGAGTTTTAAAATATTAACTCATGGGCTTTAGAGGTAAAAAAGATTACAAAATTTTTTTTGAACCCTCCATGAGGCCGGTCAGGCGGTACAGGTACGACCCGCTTGGCAGGCCTAAAATCAACCCTTAACCCTCTTAGTCTGTCTTATATCATACAAAAATTCTCTAGATATAACAACCCTAGAATCTTTGTGCAATCTCGTATAAGAAAGAAAATCTTACTGCACAAGTTTATCTTTCCTAGAAGATCTTCTTCAAATATTCTACAAATATTCTCTTTTAAATCCCCATGCCATACCAGTTGATGCTCTTGTCATCTCAACCTCCAGCTTCCACGTCAACCCTAGATGCTATGATATTGCCAAATTTTTTCTATCTCGTGCCTTATCAGCTCTCTGTTGCCATTTCCTTAGATAAATAGACTCCTATTCGCACAGCAACAGAGGTCCACTTCTTCAATCTCCTCCTTTTTATCTTAGTTTGATACTTAACCACCTTTGTAATCTGTCATTTGTAATAGCTCAAAGAAACACAAATACCAAGAGACAAGATATATCTAAACAAAAAAAATCGCATTAGAAACAAAATATTGTCTACAACATATTGTTCATCGGAAGCCAGTTCGAATACAATGAGCTGATGACCAACCAAAGTACCAAGTTTGTTAGAACACAAAAGAAATAGAGCAAAATAAATCTAATGTCTGACAATTACTTTAAAACTAACAAACCGAAAAACCACATCTCTCCCACAAATCAAGCTCCTTCATCCTCATAAAACCTGAGGCATCTTCTTCTCCTCCTCCTTAAGTTCACAACTAAGGTAAAAACGATTAGCTTATACATAGTAAAAAAGGATCATATCATTATGTGCTTCTAGAGCATCTTGCAGAATCTTGATGGCTTTCATCATAGTTTTTCGATAACCCCTTAGTTTTGCTCGAGATGATGAAGCAACAACCTATTTTGTTTCCTTTTTAAACCCTTTCTTCTTTGACTTTGTTTTAGGAGCACTCTCTGGCACACTCAAATGAACTTGGTGTTGAGCCATCAGTAGGTGGTGTATGAGACTTGGGTATGGAAGAAAAAATTTCGATTCAGGCGTTAGGGTTAGGTACAACACATGATCAAAAACCAAATTTCCAAAATTGAAAGGAATATGGTTCACAATCTTGTATAAGATTCTAATCCTCGTGGATTGAGGATAGACGAAATTCTTGCTGGGAAACCAATTTCTACAATAAATCTTGTATAAATCAGAGTTCAAATCCGAGTAGCTGTTGAAGTTTATCATCAACCATTTCTTAACTTTTTCAGCGGTCAGGAACTCTGATAAAATTCCTAGATAACTTCAAGCACAAATGGTTGAATTTTATTACCATTTTTAACAGCCCAATCCTTTCTATCAGTTGTTTCACTTCATCTAATTCCCCAAATTCAGAATTCTTTTCTCCTATAAATTGAAAGCCATGACTAGAGATCATTTCATACCTCAATTTTGACTCGAATGAGTTGAATCTCTGAGGATCAAAGCTCTTCCTAGCCTGAACAAGTTTCTGGCTAGTTGATTTCTTTACTTTCTTCGTTGTTACTTCCGTAGGCTCTTGTTTTCTCTTTCTCAGCCATTACGAGACTTCACCTACATTGGTGGGAGGTGCAGTCGATTGATTTGGAAGATTTGAGAAATTTATCACCGGTGGAGTCGCATCTAGAGTTGATTCAACAGGTAGATTAACCAGTTCCAGAACTGTTTCAGCTAGTGTCTCAAGTTCTGGTTCAAGCTCTTGTATGATAGGTTATCCTATAACAGAATCTATCTCAACTTCTTCATAGACCACTATAGCTGTGTTGGGGTCGACCAGTTCGTCAGACTCATGCATGTCTGATCTATATGCTGATGGGCTCTCGGAAGATTGATCTCCTCGTGATTGAACTAAACATTGTATACTTGACAAGATCAACTTCATCCTTGCAATTTTCTCCTTGTTTTATTTTCTCTTTTTGTCGATTGTTCCATAAATGTTGCCCTATTGTTATGTTTTCCTTGGCTAAACCTTTGAACTTCCTCCCACAATCCCACTACTCCACTACTCATGAGTGGGCTTTTCGTACTAATGGGTTTGGGCCTATATAAAATCTTTAACCTGACACATTTAATAAATCATCCACGCATAAACATCATCATGATTGAACATCATGGATTTGTTTACATAAAAATATTTCTGTATATTGCATCATACATCAATACACAAGAAATCGGTGAGTGGCCCAAAAATTCTTAGAACATGTGAGTAATCTTTATATATAGAAATCATATCTTGAGATCTGCTTAACTCACTACACTACACTGATCAAAACGAAAGCACTAGAAGAATCACATCACTCTATATAAAAATATCGGCCTTGGATTCTAAGTCTACACTTTCACACAATCATGCCTTTATCTTGAATTTGGCACAAATCTTTGTTCATATAACATACTTGTGAAGAAGACTAGAATTTACTTAGAGAATTGTGTTTCTTTCTTTTCCATTTTTTTTCTCCTCCTTTTTTTTCTTTTCTTATTTTTGTTTTTATATGTCACAAACTTGTGATTGACATTTATCAGAAACATCACTTGACTTCTCAACTTCTGATACTCTTTATTCTCCTCAGCATTTTGTACTCGTTACAAGTAGAATAGCACTCTCATTGTTCTTTGTCAACTAAAGACAACATGGCAGACAATTTTTTTCTACAAAACACTACATAAACAAGATACTGATGACAACAACACGGCTTTTTCAGAGTTCTGTAATTGTTTCTGAGCACTGTCTTGTCTCTGATCAAAAGCACCTTATCAAAAAAATTAGATCTCACAAACACCAATAACCTTTTAAATTAACCAATCGATTAAAATCCAAAAGTTTAGTGAATAAATCAGCCAATTGAAATTCAGTACCCACGTTTTCTATTTCAATCAACTTCCCTTAACTAATTCTCGCATAAAGTGATGTCTAACGTCAATAGGTTTAGTGCGAGAAAGTTGAACAGGGTTCTAAACAATATTTATAGCACTTTGATTATCATAGTTAATAAGTAAGGAATTCAAAATATTACCATAGTCAACAGCCATATGTTTCATCCACATCAATTGGGTGCAACAGTTTCCAAATACTATGCACTCAACCTCTGCCATTGACAACGAAACACCGTTTTTCTTCTTGCTATGCCAAGAGATCGGATTGTTGTCCATATAGGAACCACGACTTGTGCTCCTTCGATCATCCAAAGAACCAGCCCAATCCGTATCACAATACCCAACTAAATTCTTGTTGGTGTCTTTGGTAGATACCAAAACTCAATATTCCTTTAACATACTTGATGATCCTTTTGACAGCCAGTAGGTGTGACATCTTTGATTTAGCTTGATATCTTGCATAGAATCCTACATCCAAATAGATGTCTGGTCTGTTTGTAGTAGGATACAACAGACTACCAATTATTCCTCTGTACAGCTTCTCATCAACATCCTCACATTGGTCATCATTTGACAAATTTTCATTTGTGCCCATGGGAGTTTTTGCCACCTTGATGTGTTGCAAACCAAACCTTGTGACCAAGTAATTTGCATAAGTACTCTAGCTTATGAAGATTCTATCATCAAAATGTTTGACTTGTAATCCCAAGCAGTAAGACAACTCTACACACATGCTCATCTCAAAAAAGTCATGCTTCATACTATTCACAAATCTTTCTACAAGCTTTTGGCTTGTGGAAACAAAGACTATGGCATCCACATATATTTGAACATTTATCAGATGAGATTCATAACTTAATACAAACAGAGTCTTATCCACACTGCCACGTGAAAATGTTTATAAAAACATGGTCAAT
The DNA here is from genome assembly GCA_018901935.1 of Pugionium cornutum. Classification (NCBI taxonomy): domain Eukaryota; kingdom Viridiplantae; phylum Streptophyta; class Magnoliopsida; order Brassicales; family Brassicaceae; genus Pugionium; species Pugionium cornutum. The sequence continues at coordinate 19,583,647 of CM032155.1, forward strand.
CGTTTGTACTAGGCTCGTGGTACTTGTTTCAAACCATATAATGCCTTTTTCAGATTGAAGGCATTACTAGGATGCTCAACATTTCAAACCCATTTGGTTGTTCAACATAGAACTCCTCTTGTAGAATCCCATTCATAAAAGCACTTTTGACATCTATCTGATGCATCTAACTTTAACTCATACGCCATAACTAATAGGAACCTGATTGATTCAAGACGAGCTATTGGGGCAAATGTTTCATCAAAGTCTAAACCTTTCACTTGTGAATAGCCTTGACTTACCAACTTTGCCTTGTTCCTCACAACATTTCCACTTTCGTCTATCCTGCTCTTAAAGTTCCACTTGATTCCAACAACATTCATTTGCTGGCCTTGGAGTCAAATCCCTAACATCACTCTTTTCTAATTTCTCAAGTTCATGTTGCATTACCTCAATTGAATATTCACCATGAAGTGCTTCTTAATAGTTTTTAGGCTCAACCATTGATACAAAACAAGCAAATCATTTCATCTGCTTGAAATCAATTTGTTACCATGAGTAACTCTACCCCTTGAATCCCTTCTATAACATCCTGTTTAGAGTGATTCCTATACACCTGTACAGGTTGGTCATCTCCCTGTTCTACAACCTCAGGCTGAACAGTCTCTTGTTCATCACCACATGATCCTATAGATCATGCTGATGTAGGTGCATCAGTTACTTTTGAGGCCTCTTGATCTAGATTTATGGATTGAACTATCAACCGTTTATAGGCCCCATCATCAAATACAACATTTACAGTTTTTGAACCATTCTCATTCTATTGTTGTACATTCCGTAAGCAGAACTGATTCTTGAGTAGCCAAGAAACATACTATAATCAATTCGAGAATCAAACTTACCAAGCTAATCCTTTTCATTCAGAATGTAGCATACACACCAAAGATATGAAAATGGCTAACATTCAATGTCTTTCCATTTCATATTTCAGTAACAGGCAGTATTGATTGCTTTAACGAAAAGTGTTTTGTCATTTGATTCCCATACAACATTGCTCTGGCCATTTTCTGCAAAGTCTTGTTTTTCCTCTCAACTAAACCATTCCGTTGTGGTGTTCGTGGTGCGGAGAATTGATGAACAATACCCTGATCCATACAAAATACCTCAAATTTTTCATTCTGAAATTCACCTCCATGATTACTTCGTACTGTTTTGATTCCCCATTTCTCAGTCTTGAGTGGTAGTGCAAGCATATTAAAGCCATCCAAGGTCTCTGATTTTTCTCTTAGAAATCTCAGCCATGTGAATCGAGCGAAGTCATCTACAAACAGAAATATATATTTCTTGTCAGTCAGGCTTTCTATTTGAATTGGTCCTATCAAATATATATGAACAAGTTCCAATGCACACTGTGCTTTGACATCCGAAAAAACTGTATGACCATATATAATATCTGAATCAAAACTCAATTTTGGTAGCCCCAAACCACCTCATGGTTTGCAAAGGTATCAAGGTTCTAATATTCAAGTGGCCTAACTTTTGATGCCAGAGATGTGTGATATTCTCCTGGATGGTGCTCACACACTTATAGCAATTGTTACTTGATCAAAATCCTTTTAGCTCAACTAATCCATCTTTACCAATCGCTTGACAATCACCCTTGGTAAATATAACTACCATTTCATCATCAGACAACTGACTGATGCTAATCAGATTTGCTTTCAGCCCATCCACAAAGTACATCCCTCAGTTCAAGTTGTCTTCTCCACGGTTGCACATTTTCCTTTGATCTTACCTTTTGCTCCATCCCTAAAACTGACTTTCCTACCTAGGACTTTTTCGTAGTTGATTAGAACACTTTGTGATCTTGTCTTTTGCCTTGAACACCCACTGTCGAAATAACAAGGTACAACTTTGTTTTAAGTTTTCTAGTTATCAGCAGACTTCTATTTCTCAGTAGCTACATGACAATACAATCTCTATTTCCTGATCCAAACCTTATTTATGCTCAGTCTATCTCGATAAAAATCCTTTTGATGCATGATTTGAGCAACCCTGTTCCAGAACCTGTAGTAGTTGGCCTGAAAGTATCCTGGTTTTCCAGAGTACCAACAATCACTTGATTGTTCCCTTCCAACCTTCATGTTGGTCAGCGTCCTGATATCATTTTGTTGATAGATTAGACTCACTAGAACAGCTTTGACAAAGGTTGTCGATGAGCTTGCATTGTCTCCTTAAAACCCAAGTCCCCACTTGGTTTGGACATTTGTCCTAATGACAAAATCATGTCAAGATCTTCAGACCCTCTACGCAGCATCTTGATATTACGTAGTTGAGTATTCAGCTAGGAGTTAAGCTCACATACCTTCTGTTTTTGAATTTTAAGCTCCCTTTCTAGTATGTCAATTTTCTCACACAATTCCTTGTTTGCTTCAGTGAGTTTTTCATTTTCTTGAGATCTCGGTATGAGCATTTTAACCAAAATCTTGTTCACCTCTTCAAGCGGCATATCCCAATAATCTGTGTACGCATCACTCTTGAGTTTTGGAAACACATTTTTTGATTCATATTACACCTCACACTTCATTGCGTCAACTCTTTCTTTATTTTTAGACTCTGAATCACTTTCACTCCAGCTTAAAAATGATTTTTCTTTCTTTTTAGCAACACCAAGACATTCTTCTTTTGTATGCCCATATTCTTTACATTCACAGCACTATACCATTCTTTTCTTTTTAGCACTAGGACACTCCAACTTGAAATGACCATAACCTTGATCTTCCAGACACTATTTATCATATTTCTTCATTTTCTTTTCAGAGTCATGTTTTCCTTGAGATAAACTTCCCCATTTTTGTTTTTGTCCATCCTCTTGAAGTATTTCTTCACTATCAATCCCAATGTGTCTTCCAGATTGTCTTCCTTGTTACTATGTTTATGTGTAACAGAGAGAGCAATACCTTTTCTAGAAACTCGAGTTTTTTTTTTCAATTCCAACTCATATGCCTGCATCATCCCAACCATTTGTTCTAAGTTCATTTCATCAGAATTCATTGCGATATCTACCGCAGACTTGTGATTGAAATTTTCTAGGTAAACTCCTGAGGAACTTCTTAACCAGTTTCTTGTCCTTTTAGTTTTTTTCTCAAGAACCAGCTTTATGTGCGATAGAACTCAACTTGTTGTTCAATTGTTCAACAAATTCATCCTCACCCATTGTTATCGACTCAAATTGAGATGCCAACAAGTCAATCCTTGTTCTTTTCACACTGCTGGTTCCTTCAAATGACACTTGAAGAATATCCCAAGTTTCATTTGCTATCGTGCATCCTTGTACCCTCTTGAATTGATTCATTGACAATGAACAGAAGATAGCAGACATAGCTTTGGAGTTATGTTTAGCTTTTGCCTTTTCTTTTGTAGTCCAGATCTTTTTGGGCTTTGGTAAAAGATCACCTTTTGATTTTTGATCATTGGTGCAGACCATCCATCTTTAACTGCTGCCCATGAATAAAAATCTATACTTTGAATCATTTGTCATCTGAAAATTCTAGAAACCATAATTTTTTGAGTCTAACATCAGCATCAGCGGTTTGGCTAACATCATAAATTGTTGTGAATTCTCCGTACTTATCTCAAGATCTCACCTGTAGCAGGATAAATACGATCTTTTATAGATGTTTGCTTCGATATGTATTTCTTCAACGCTTATATAATATATTCTGTATAAGTTAATCTTATACATGGATTACACACACCTAAACCTCTATTTAGGTTGTCACCAAACCAAAATATAGCCTAAACCAGATTTTCCTTGATCTTAATTACCCTACTATGATACACAAGAGAAATCACAACACTCACCTTCTCAGCTTTCTATCTAAAGCTTTGAAGTTACAAATCTCACACTCGATGCTCAAGAGTGTTAAGCTAACCTTTAACCTTCTTAAATTCTCTAGGTCTAACAACCCTAGAATCTTTGTGCAATCTCGTCTAGAAAAGAAAATCTTGATGCACAAGTTTGTCCTTCCTAAATGATCTCTTTCAAATATTCTCCAAATATTATCTTGAGACCCTCATGCCATATTAGTTGATCTTCATGACTCATCAGCCTCCAGTTTCCATGTCAACCATAAATCTTATGATATTGCCAAATCGTTTCCATCTTATAACACGTGAACTCTTTTTTGCCACGTCACCAGATGAACAGACTCATGTTCGCACATCAACAAACGTGTGCTTCTTCATCAATTTTTTATTACTTAGAGGATGACATTTTCAATTTCTAAACTCGAGCTATATAACAGATGGTCCATAACATTTGGAAAATAAAAGACATAAAGAAGTGTGAGAAATGCTTTCTATCATTGCCGTGAGGGATTAACTTTGCCATCTTAGTCGAAATTGGAAGCACATGTGGGGATTTGAGTCGTTGTTTAAAGTGTAATTTTTGCCACTCGCTGTCTCCGATAGTCATGCAAATGTTGTCGCCTGTGCGTGCAGATTAATTAAAGGCGACGAGGCTCTAAATGCTTGAGTCTTTTAGGCATAAAAATTAAGCGTGAATGGCACAATAAATAAAAAGAAAAAAATTAAACAAAAAAAAAAGATAATAACATTTTAAGAATTTTTTCAAATGATCTGTAGGGTTTTGTCTTTTTTGAACATTGATTGACCCGTATAACATTCTCTACAAAGAAATAATCATATAAGCAACAACTAAAAAACCACAAACAAGAAGAAGAATCACACTAGTTTTTGTATATCATTTTCTGGTGAATTTTCCAGTAAATACGTTGAATTGAAGTTCGTTTGAAAGAAAAATAAGTGTTTAAATTGGATTGCCTGATAAGCATAAAATGAACAAATGTAATTTAATCCACATTACAAGTTAGAGGTGAAATCTCTCTTGTATATCAAACAGACAAATTATAACAAAACTCAAAATTTTAGATACACTTAGGTGTATTAGTGGAAGGAGAAAACCGAATTCGAGTTTCGAGTTTTCGAAATTTTGGCAAATGTACCAATCATTGGTACAATTATTATTATGGTTTGGTTCAAAATCCATTTGTTATTTGTTGACTAAGTCAAATTCAATGTCTCCTTAATTGCATTAAGTTACAACCAGATTAATTTGGTTTATTATTTTGTAACATAAAAATCATAATGATTTTTAGTGAAGAATCCGTTTTCATTAAAATTATAATAACCTCTTTATAAGCTCATTTGTTAAGTACTAAAGTTATGGAAAAAAGAGAAGAAGAAAAGAAATCTTTCATTTTCTCATTTTAACAGTATAACATATACACATACAAATCCCTCACATATTGAATCTTAGAGTCCAGCATAGAAAAAACGTTTGTTAGATTCTGTTCTTAGGTTGTGCAAGACAGAATAGCTTTAGTATATTATGGGATTCAGAACGCCATGTAATCGTCACACTACAGGACGTTTTAAGAATTAAAAAAGAGCGTCTCGCCTCTGCATATCCATTTTTTGTAAATTTTTTGTATCAGTACTTACATTTTATTATATGTAGTTTTCTTCACAATTATTCAGTTGCCAAAATTATAGAAATTGCGTTCTTACAATCTTAATTCTGAAAACTTTGTTATGTTTATTAGACTAACGAAAACTGATAAATTTGTGAAGTGTTTATGTCATAAGAGCACGAATTTGGATGTACAATAATTCTTCGTCCACTCTCAATAAACGTTTTTTGGGTTTGCAATTGTGCAAAACAAATAAAAGTATCACTAAAATAAAATAAAAATGTTAACAATGACGTTTATGATGGCAACAAGTATAGTGAATTGATACCCTAAATTGTTTGCAATATGGATTGGAATTTTAATGTTCATCTTAATGTCCGAATCTATTGATTTGGAGGTAATATTGGTAACGAGTCTTGTGAGTCGACACACTGATAACCATGATTTTTATACTGTTTCACCATGCATTTCACCACATTTTGTGTGTCTTTATTGGTATTTTTGGCATTATGTACACCCATTTACATTCATAGGAATTTGACATTGCATTTTATAGGTTAGTGCATGCATTTTTGCATCTTGCATACCTTCTTGATGTTTTCAGGTAAATTGAGAATTTAGACAGGATCAAGTAACAAAACTGGCCAAAGAGTCTCCTGGAAGCCACGAGATCGGCCAATAGGCCGATCTCAGCCTGGCCGATCTCAAGAATCCTTCCAGCCTATCACGAGATCAGCCATCTGGATGATCTCAGCCTGTCCGATCTCAAACCACTCACTACCCATCACTAGATCGGCCATGAGGCCAATCTCACCATGGCCGATCTCAAGCTAACTCTTTGTCCAGCCTGGCCGATCCCAAACCAAGTCCCTTCCCCAGCCTGGCTAATCACAAGCCATCTTAAGCAAAACTCACTGCCCATCACAAGATCAGTCAGTAGGCCGATCTCAAACCCACTCACTACCCCCATCGTCAGATCGGCCATGAGGCCAATCTTACCATGGCCAATCTTAATCCCACTACCTCTCCAGTCTGGCCGATCTCAAGAAAACTCTGTTCCAAGTCTGGCCAATCCCAAGCCCACTCAAGCAAACCTCACTGCGCATCACAAGCTCGGCTATCAGGCCGATCTCAAACCAACACCTCTTCCCATCACCAGATCGGTCATGAGGTCAATCTTACCATGGCCGATGTCAAACCAACCTGAGAAAACTCCCTTCCCAGCCTGGTCCATCCCAAGCAAACTCAATAAAACCCACTTCCATCACGAGACTGGCCATCAGGCTGATCTCACCATGGTCGATCTCAATACAACCTGTGCTCACTGTCCATCACGAGTCTGGCCATCAGGCTGATCTCACCATGCCCGATCTCAAGACAACCTGTGCAATTTCACTGCCCATCATGAGACTAGCCAATAGGTCGATCTCACCATGGTCGATCTCAGGCTAAACTGCACAATTCCAATTTCCAACACGAGACTGGCCATCAGGCCTATCTCACCCTGGCCGATCTCGGGCCAAACTATATGACTTCACTGCCCAACACGAGACTGTCCATTAGGTCGAGCTCATGTGGCCGATCTTGGGCCAATCCAAGCCCAAAATCCACTAAACCTATTTTTACTTAATTGGTTTGTTCTGACATTAAACCTAACTGTTAGTGACACTATATTAACCCTTTTAAACACTTTTAGCCTAAGTTTTATAAAAGTTTCTTTTAGTTTTTTTCTCTAAATGTTTTTAGATAGAAAAGAGATTGGTTTCAACTTTTGTTCTTGCACTCTTGGTCTCTAGTGAATGATTTCTCTATTGTATCTCTTATCTTATGTTTATTTGCTTTTAGTTTTTTATGATTAATGTTTTATTGAATATGTTTGAGTAGTTTTCTGTATGGATCGTGGGTAAGATAGAATAGGGGAATCTGATGTTGACTTAGGATTGTTAAGATAGATTAGATGACAAATTCCTGATGTTTAGTGTGTGCTTAAGGCTAGGGAGTGGAGTAGCTAATCAATGTTTAGAGTGATGATGTTCTTCTCTTGATAAGTATAGACAGAACATGTAGCTAGGCCTAAACATCGTTATTGCATCTTAGCCAACTAGAGTTGATGACTAAGGCGATAGGTGGACAGGATTAGATTCGAACTCAATGATTACTAGACGATAGATTGTTGTGCAAAAGACTATAGGCTGGTGAATGTGTTGTTACCACGGGAGTTGATCAGTCTACTAGATAGTGTTATAAATCTTAGGGATTCATCTAATCGATCATGTATAATTGTTAATCAAAGGAAGATTCCCCTGAATCGAATGTCTTGCCCACTGTTTGCATTTCTTGTTTATTGAATTAACTCGTGTTTACTTTCTTTGCAATTATAAATAACTAGATAACCAATATAAAACAATTAGTATCAACCTAGATTTAAATGTTTCATGCATTACTAGTGTGCTATTCTTACTTCCCCGTGAATTTGATTCCCCAACTAATACTCCATTTGCTCTGCACTTGGAGTTGTACTCGAGATTAAAACATAAAACCCCATCAAGGTTTTGGCACTGTTACCGGGAAAGTTAGCAATAACCACTAGGATTTTGATTCACTTAGATACTAGGTTTTTATTTTCTTTTTCTTTTGACGACAGTTACTTGGTTTTACAGGTGCACGAACACAAGAAGCCGCGGACACATAACCCTGCAACCTAGTAACATCGACAATTTACAGTTGGAAAGAGAAACCATAAGAGCTAGGAGAGAGTGACAGATTACCTAAGGAGGGATTTGGAGATGGAATACCATGACCAGTACCTGCCATAGATTGCTGAGAATGAAGCTCAAGGAGCTGGAGGTCAGAATTAGAATGCATGGAGAGCAGAGGTCCAATGCACCTTCAAAGATCTCAGTGAGTTATCGGGACTTTTGATGAGCCAAACATATATGGGTACCAAACTGGAATTCGCCCACCCCCTGTGGGGAACAACAACTTTGTGATCAAGGCAAGCTTGATCACCATGGTGCAGGGAAGCAAGTTCCACGGTATGCCAATGGAGGATCCCCTAGATCACTTGGATCAATTCGATAGGCTTTGTGGAACTGTCAAGATCGATGAGAATTCAGAAGATGCTTTGCAGCTAAGGTTGTTCCCGTTCTCTCTAGGAGATAAGGATCACAAATGAGAAAAGAATTTTCCTCATGATGGCATCACCTCATGGGATCAATGAAAAACTTTTTTCTGGCCTAGTTCTTCTCAGCCTCAAGGACCGCAATGTTAAGGAACGAGATATCATGTTTTGTGCAGCACGACAATTAAAGCTTCTCTGAAGCATAGGAGCATTTCAAGGGCTACACAGCACAATGCCCCCATCATGGCTTCTCAGACAGTCACTCTTCAGTACCCTATACAGAGGAGTGCTGCCTAGAATTCGTATGCTCTTAGACACGGGGAGCAATTGGAATTTCCTTGGACAAGAAGCTAAAAGTGGAATGATCTTGGTGGAGAACCTTGCTCAAAGTTCTGGGAACCATGGGGAAAACTATGATAGACCCTTACATGGGAGTAGAGACTATAAAGATAAGCGTAGAAGAGAGATGAAGGCCTTGAATGAGAAGCTAGACAAGATGCTGCAAGTGTCTCAACGAGCTGTAAAATTTGTAGGAGAGTTTGATTGGTACCGAGGGTATCAAGTAGTAGGAACAAAGTCAAGAAAGGTCATGAGAAGATGAACTACATTGGGGGCGGCCTTAGAATATCAGAAAGGTTTCAGTCAGAACTACCGAAGCCACCCCAACATCTCCTACCGGAGTACGAACATGGAGAACCCTAAAGACTTAATGTTTCCTCTTTACAACCCTCAAGACCAAAGCTACCAGCCCTACAGGCCACCATCTCAAGGTTTCCAGCAAAAGTACGTTGCAAGATCCAAATATCAGCCTCCTGCATTTCAAACCAAGATGGGATACAATCACCAGAAGCAACCCTTTTCACTCAATGCACCATCCGCATCTAAAGCTGTCCAAAGAAAATGACACAAATGCACTACTGCAGAAGATCTTGGAAGGTCAGGGGAAGGGAGCAATGGAGATGAGCAAGAAGATGTATGAAATCAACAGCAAGGTATACAATGCCTTTGGGGAGCTCAGCGCCAAGTATGAGCACCTCTTGTCTCATCTTAAGGCATTAGACAGCCATGTTGCTTAGATGGCTTCATCTTTTTCTGCACCGAAAGGTAAACTCCGTAGAAAACCTGAAGCAAACCCACGAGAGTACTGACAATCCATCTTGGTAAACAGTGAAAAGGCACCCACATCTAGTAGGGAGGTAGAGGAAATCGAGCCAGAAAGGCAAAAAGGTAATGGTGAGCTTTTGAATGAAGCAAATGGAAACACGGTTGACCCTGCCCAAGCAGAAGCTGAAAAGGTTTCTCCCAGAGTTCGATAATTGAATGAGGAGCAGAGAGAGTCCCACGAACTCAAAAGGCTTGAGAAACTTCCATTTTCCCGAAGGTTTAAGGAGCAAATCCTCGAACTTCAGTACAAGAAGCTCAGGAAACAACTAAACTCAATAAGAGGACCACTCCCAGGCTGGCTGAAAGATCATCCGGGGATGAAAAAGCTCGAGTAATATGAGATGGAGAAAAGAAAGGCAGTTGAGGAAAGACTGGAAATGGATAATCATGAGTGTAGTGCAATACTCCAAGGCTTTACACAGGAGAAGCTTCAAGATCCAAGTAGTTTCACTCTTCCTTGCACCTTAGGACCTTTGTCTTTTGGTAAATGTCTGATGGATCTTGGAGCTAGTGTTAGCCTCATGCTTCTGACGGTTTCTCAAATATTAGGTTTAACAGACTTCAAGAAGGCTCGCTTCTCACTAGTTTTGGCAGACATGTCTAAGAGGTCTCCTACTGAGGTTTTGGAAAATTTACCGGTGAAGGTTGGCGACTAATTAATCCCCATGAATTTTGTGTGTGTTAGAGATGGACGAGGAGCCAGCCAACCCAATAATATTCGAGAAACCATTCCTAGCTATTGCAGGAGATATAATCGACATGCCAAAAGATATAATTGAACACAACTTAAAAACCTCTACTCTCAGGTTCAACATCAAAGAGACAAGCAAGGAACACACCATCGATGGTAAGGTTTTCTTTGTAGAAACCTTTGGAGGTTTGGAGGATATGAATGGGAATACATTAGCATCGACTGAAGATGAAAGTTTCTTGGGGAAGGAAGACACTAGCAATGGTAAGTCTAGTGAGAATGACAAGTTGGGCCAACACAAGGCAGAAAAGAAAAACCCAAGATTCAGACCAAGTGCTCTATACTTCAAGCCCAAGCTGTCAAAATAAAAAAAGAGAAGGAAAAAAGAGCTAAGGCAAGTCGAATGACAATTCCCGTGTGGCCGATCACGTATAGGCCAATCGCGGACCAAGGATGTGAGATCGGCCACTCGGCCGATCTGAGCAGACCAATTGCGCATGAAGGCAGAATCGGCAAACCTCCTGGATACTCTCCGATCAACCACCAGGCCTATCTTTCTGGGGGACCTCCCTGGCCGCTCAACTTAGATGACATCACACCCAAGAACGAGCACATCATCTCCCTCAACCCTTTCCTACCAATAAAGAAGTAACAATTGCTCAAACTTGCCTTTGTTTTCATTATTGTTGTTTCTTTGATTTTCATAGCTCTTTCATATTTATTTTCTCACCGAGATGGTGAGAGATAAGTCCAGGCGAGGGGACACTATCGATCGCATTTGCATCATTTTGTACATATATTTATACATTAGAAAAATATAAAAAAATATAAAAAATTCAAAAAACCAAAAATATTTTCATTGTCATTTATGTTCCATGTGCTATGATTGAGTCTAGAATCATATAGTATTTCGTTGCATTTGCATATGGACCATGGTTAGACTGCCTTAACTAAGTTTCACGTAGGAGTAGAATTGGAACACTTGCCAAGAGTACTATGATGCTTGCACTATTTCAAACTTGGGAATTTTGTATTGTGCCACAAACTATTAGGTAGATCATTCTCCGGAATTGAAATATGTCTGGTTTGATCCTAACTCCATAAAGTAGAACTTGAACCAGATTGGAAATTATCTTACGTGCATCTTTCTTAAGACTTGTTCATGGATATCAATATACACATTCGGGTTTTATTTCAAATTTATACCACCCAGTACAAGAAAACTACCAAAATGCAACTGCATTTTGCGACCACATTTGCCACAGATATGCGACTAATTTGCGACTACAGAGCAGTAGTCGCAGATTGGTCGCAATTTTGGGACTAAAAACTGTAGTCGCTAATCAGTCCAATACGCAACCAATTTGCGACTAATATGCGACTAATGTGCGACTAATATGCAACTATATGAGCGATGGCATGTGGAAGAATCACATGTTGGTCGCATATTGGTCACAAAATATGTGACCAATTTGCGACCACGGTTGGTGTGGCTCTTCAGTCACAAAGTGGTGACAAAGGCACAACATAAAAAACATGTACGAGGTAGGTATACCGACATATAAGCGACTACACTGTTGTGGCCGCAAAGTAGTGGCAAAGTACGAATTTTTGGGCCTTGACCTCCTTTGCCACCATAGCCCAAGTCTCTGGTGTCCTTTGTGATGTTGAGAAGCCTTTGGACTCTTCCTTGTACTCTTGGCCCAATGCTCCTTGTCGATGATCTTCTAGGAGCTTGTCTACCCACAAACTGAACTTGTGGAAGAGTGTTCTTGTTCTGCTCCTTGTCATGGTAACAGTCCATTCACCAGCTTATAGACTACAAGTATTTTGCATAGATACAAGTTTTTGTTGTTGATCAAATAATAAATTATAGTGTTGTTCGTTTGTTTGCCGCAGCGTCTGCGGCAGCGACCTGCGGTCAGACACTACGGTTAGACGCTGCAATATTGTTGTTCGTTTGATCGCCGCTGATTATCCGTGTTATGCGTGTCCGGTTTGGGATACTGCATGGAATGTGTTATGCGTGTCACTTACACCGAATTACTTGTCTCCTTATTTGCATAACGTGGAGGCTTTGTATGTCCCTCCGTTTAACCTATTAATTACTTTTAATTAGTTTCGTGGGCATTGTTTTCGTGTTATTCTGAGCTCTAAATCTAAAGTTAGAGACGATTAAGTGTAAACATGTCAAGTCGATCGGCCAGTAAATGATGGGGACATCAGGTTGTATGGCCGGCCAGGAGATTTCTCTCGGCCAAATGTAACAGTCTCATCCAAATGTTAAGAAATCGACCCATCACACCGCTGGGAAGGATTCTCTCAGCAGTGGGTAACCAGGCTCGACTGTCGGCAAAGATTTCTCTCGGCCAAATATTAAGCATTATGCTTCATTTATAAGTCTGGTTACCCACTGCCGAGAGAATGCTTAACGTGGGTATTGGATTCTTGTCATTCTAAAATTTATGAAAAAATTTTAGCTAGTTTAGACATTCTAAAATTCATCTTGTCATTCTAAGATGAATTATAAGCTTTTTATGAGCTCTTTATTGCTATGAAAATGGTTTAGACAAAAAGAGCTATGACAAAGCCTCTATGTAATCCAACGTATCATAAAATAGGTCGACGTGGCTTGGAGGGGTTCCGAATCCTTAAACCGACGTGACAGAAGCTTGACTTGACGTGGGAGTTCTTTCTGATCCATTTCCAGAAGAAAGCAGGTTTTTTCTCCGATCACAAACACACTGTTCCACATTAACTGGCTGATCACATTAACTGGCTGATCAACTTGACTTGTCCGCACTAAATAGTCTGTTCCACTTGCGACTGAACTAAGTGATCATTCTGAACTAAATCGTATTTTACTTTTGATTTAGAGCTCAAAATGACATGAGTCCAATGTGAATAAGTAAATGAGAGATGTCATGCACTATCCTTCATTTATAAGCTTTTAGTTCAGAATGATACGAATCCAACGCGCACGTTAAGCAAGCTCAATTTTCTATATTGTGACAACATTGGAGACTGAAAGAGCTACCACAAAGCATTGAAGTAATCCAATGTATCCCAAACTACGAGATGCCATTCATTATGCATGGGAGGAAATGCTCGTTGTGGTCATGCGCACAGCTTTCGGATATCACAAAACCCCGGCATGAAAAATGTCAAGGAACATGCAACTGAACAGCTGCCTTCGCCGCCCCGGAGACGGTGCGTGTGCGGATGCTGTGCTGCAATCTGAAGTCTAAAATGACTCTCGGCAACGGATATCTCGGCTCTCGCATCGATGAAGAACGTAGCAAAATGCGATACTTGGTGTGAATTGCGGCCGTGGCTCAAAAGACAATACAGCTTTTTTGCTTCTTCATCATTTTATAATGCAAGGCTTCATGCAGTTTGGGATAGATTGGACTAGTTGGAGGCTTTGTCGTAGCTCTTTCATTGCTCCTGGTGGCACCACTGGTGTAGAGACTTCCTCTAGATGCATGTTCTGAAGCTAGTAGCTTATATGGTTCGTGGAATTGCTTTTGTTTTCGCTTTTTTTCTTTCCTCTCCCGACTCCTCTGTCTTAATCTCAAATCCTTCTGACTGAAAACATAACAAGTAGATTAAGGGAAGGAATGACAAAAAAAACATCTGCAAGGCCAAGTTACCTATTTAAAAAAAAACTCACGTACCTAAATGATGATGGAGTAACAAGTAATCCAATCTATCCAATCTAGGATGGTCTCCTCACTGGTCGGGTGCATAGAAAAGTCAAAGTCTTCGGTTATTGGGTTCTCATGAGCTATCTTTTGTTTATAGGGGTCAATGGGTGACTTTGCGTGTGTATATTTTACTACAGCACTCAAAATTTTTGATCAAGCATCTCGACGTTGCCACCCCACCCACCTCTTCAGGTTCGGCCATGATTCCACCTCGTTTGACTTCTCTTTTGGATCAATTTCAGCCGGTCTTTGATAAGCCAACTCACTTACCGCCTTTATGAAATTGCGAACATGTTATTAATCTGTTACACGGTATGGGATCCATTAGCGTTCGGCCATACTACTACCCGCACGCCCAAAAGGAGAAAATGGAAAAGCTTGTCAATAAAATGCTGGATTTTTGGATTATTCTGCCTAGCCATAGCCTTTACTCCAGCCTGGTTTTACTTGTTCGGAAAAAGGATGGTTCATGGCAGTTTTGTGTTGATTATTGTACCTTGAATCACGTTACGATCACAGACAAGTTTTCGATTCCCGTCATTGATAAGTCTTAGATGAGCTTCATGGGGTAGCAGTTTTCTCTAAGCTCAATCTACGTTCTGGATACCACCAAATCCGCATGTTGGATCGTGACATCGAGAAGACTGCTTACCATACCCACGATGGCCATTATAAATTTTTGGTCATTCCATTTGGGTTGTCCAATGCGCCGGCTACCTTCTATGCTCTAATGAACGAAATTTTCCATCCTTATTTAGGGGAATTTGTTTTGGTTTTCTTGGATGATGTTCTTGTTTACAGCCCCGATATGACAAGCCATGAGGACCACTTACACCTGGTATTATCCATATTTCTCACTCAGGAAATATTTTCTAATCGCAAGAAGTGTTCTTTTGGTCTATTGCAGGTCGAGTATCTAGGCCACATAATCTCTTGAGATCGGGTAGCTACCAATCCAAGCAAGACACAAGCAATGACAAATTGGCCAACTCCGACATCGATCAAAGATTTGCATTGTTTTTTAGGCTTGACAGGCTACTATCGTTGCTTTGTTTGTGGTTATGGCACTCTCGCTAAGCCCCCTCACCGCTCTCCTTAAGAAGGATAGTTTCTATTGGTCGCCATCCACGCATGAGGCTTTTCTTCAGCTCAAACAAGCTATGCTCAACGCCCCGATTTTGTCATTGCTCGATTTTTCTCAGCCATTTATTGTTGAGTCTGATGTGTTGGGAACCGGATTAAGTGCCTTCTTAATGCAACAGGCCAACCCAATCGCATATTTCAGCTATGGTATCTCTAAGAAGGAACCCTTAAAGCCGATTTATGAACGGGAATTGATGGCCATTATTTTGGCGGTGCAACGTTGGCGCCATTACCTATTGGAGAAGAAATTTGTAGTCTGAATGGATCAAAAGAGTCTGAGATTTCTTTTGGAACAAATGGAGGTAAATTTGGAATACCAAAAATGGTTAAAAATATTATTGGGGTACAATTTTGACATCATCTACAAACCAAAATTTGATAATAAGGCAGCTGACGGATTATCCCGGATTCAGAGACCTCATGGCTGCTGAATCTACACCATGCTGTTCTCACTTACGGTACCAAAATCCTTGCAACTCCAAGATATTTTTACCGAGATTGAATCTTGTGATGCTATTCCACAATTCAAACGCCGAGTTATACATGGGGACTAGCACAAAAGCGGAGATTCAATTAAATATGGCCGTTTATTCTACCATGGCAGTTTGGTAATTCTCCCTTCTTCTATCTATATTCCATTAATTTTTCAGGAATATCACGATGGACAGCTCGGAGGACATCCGGGAATCCTCAAAACTTTGAAGCGGATTCAAATATATTTTTATTGGCCGGGCATGCGAAAGGATGTTGAGCATTATGTCTCTCAATATTCGATATGCCAAACCTGCAAATACTTGACACTCTCTCCCGCTGGTTTTCTCCAACCACTACCGATTCCGGACTGTGTTTTGGAGGACATCTCTGATACAACCCTCGATTCAAGACTTGGATGCGCGTGGGCTGTTTGGAGAAGGTTAGGTGAGAAACTCGACCTTAGACTTCTTGGATTGGGGATTTGGGTTGGTATTCGATGGAAAGGTGAAGTGAACCACACAAGGAGTGATGAACCTTGTGATAAATCACAAACTTAGAGCTAGGAGGGCTGGTCTCAACTAGGTTCTAAGCGCACAATATTCTTAGAGAGAAAATTTGTTGGAAGAAAGTTCTACTTTATTAATATCAAAAAGGTTGTTGAACTACAATGCTTGAAGGAGCCTTATTAATATGCTCGACAGCTTGACCTTCTAGGGTCGACTCAAAGAAAGAAAAGGAAAGATTACAAAAGTACACAAATGGAAAATGTACAAAAGTGCATAACCGAAAAAGGACCTATTCCTAAAATATCTTTGACTCAAAAAATGTAAATATTCTAGATCCTATCTTGCAAAACAGAAAGAGGCAAATATTCGAATTGAAAACTTACCTTACTTACCTCACGGCCAAGAAATAGAAGGTGACCGTCCTTGTGGCATGCACGCGCCTTGCTCCTAGTTTTCGACTTGGAGTAGCGTTAGGAATCTTTGGGCCCTGACCTCTCTTGACACTAAAGCCCAAGTCTCTGATGTCCCTTGCATTGTTGAGGAGTAATTTGGACTCTTCTTTGCACTTCTGGCCCATTGTCCTTAGTCGATCTTCCTCTAGGAGCTTGTCGACCCATAAGCTGAACTTGTGGAAGAGTGCTCTTGATTTGCTCCTTGTCATTGCTCCTGGTGGCACTACTGGTGTAGAGACTTCCTCTAGATGCATGTCCTGAAGCTGGTAGCTTATCTGGTCCGAGTCTCCTTGTGTAGAAGTTGAAATACCCGTGTACTCGGCTGGATCGGCTGTACCGGCTGGACTGTGCGAGGTACAGGCCAGAATGCCTTCTAGACCGGCCAAGTTGATCTCGGAGTCGGCGGCGTCACCAAGGGGGCCGGTGGTGTCACCCACGTCGCCACCAATTGTGCCGGAAGCTTGGCCCTCTCCGCCGGCAATGCTGAACGGTCCGGTCCTATTGGTCGAGGGTTCGGCGGTACCGCTTGGGCCGGCAGACGTGCCAAATGGCCCGGCTGTCTCAGGCAAGCTTCCTGGTCGGCCAATCTGGTCTCCTAGCCGGACATACGACCTGATGTCCTCATCATCCCCTCCCTCTTCAGTAGGTTTTGACCTCAAAACTGGTTCATCTGCATGGAAAGGGGCTAAGTCAGTTACGTTGAACGTGTTGGACACATTAAACTCACCTGGGAGCTCGATCCGGTAGGCGTTGTTGTTGATCCTCTCCAGCACTCTGAATGGTCCATCTCCTCTTGGTACTAGCTTAGAACTCCTTAGTTTAGGGAACCTCTCCTGCCGTAGGTGTAGCCACACCCAATCGCCTGGTTGAAAGATCACCTCCTTTCTTCCCTTGTTGGCATGAGTCACATACTGCCCGGTCCTCTTCTCCAAGTTCTCGGCTACCTTGTGGTGTAACTTCCTTATGAAATCTGGCTTGGATGCTCTGTTCAGGTTGGTCATCTTTGCTGGTGGCAGTGGCATTTGCTCCAATGGGGTGAGAGGGTTGAAGCCGTATACTACTTCAAATGGTGGCTTCTTGGTTGCTGAGTGCACGGCTCGGTTGTAAGCGTACTCTATGAATGGCAGGCACTCCACCCAAGTCTTGAGGTTCTTCCCTAGTGTAGTCCTGAGAAGAGTTGATAGTGTCCTGTTGACAACTTCAGTTTGGCCATCGGTTTGAGGATGGCAGGTGGTAGAGAAGAGTAGCTTCGTGCCTAGCTTCCTCAAAGGGTCCTCCAGAAATGGCTGAGGAACTTGGTGTCCCTATCTGATACGATGGTCCTTGGCACTTCATGAAGCCGTACTATCTCCCTGAAGAGCAGCTCGGCTGTTTGCGTGGCATCATTGACATTGGCACACGGAATGAAGTGTGCCATCTTGGAGAATCTGTCCACCACTACAAAGATTGCATCTTTGTGGTTGATCTTGGGCAGACCTAGAACAAAGTCCATTGATATATCCACCCATGGATGCGTCGGTATGGGTAGTGGGAGATACAACCTGTGAGGTTGCACTCGGGACTTTGCTTTCTTGCAAGTGATGCACCTTGTACAATGAGCTTCTACTGTCCTCTTGATGTGTGGCCAGTAGAAGTGCTCCTTGACCACTGCTAGAGTCTTGTCGACACCAAAGTGGCCCATGAGTCCTCCTCCATGAGCTTCTCGGATGATAAGCTCCTTAATGATCCTTGTGGTATGCACAGCCTTCTCTCTCGGAATAAGAATCCCTCATGGATGTAAAACTTGCCATGACTCTCTGTGCCACACTCCTTATAGCTCTCAACAAAGTCAGGATCATCCTTGTACAGTTCCTTGATGTGCTCAAATCCTAGGACCTTTGCCTCCATGGTGGATATCAAGGCAAACCTCCTTGACAGTGCATCGGCTACCACATTGTCTTTGCCCTTCTTGTACTTGATGACGTACGGGAAGGTCTCTATGAACTCCATCCACCTGGCATGTCTCTTCTTGAGATTGGTTTGCCCTCTTAGGTGTTTGAGAGTCTCGTGATCAGTGTTGATCACAAACTCCTTGGACAGCAAGTAATGCTGCCAAGTCTCCAATGCTCGGACAAGGGCATAAAGCTCCTTGTCGTAAGTAGGGTAGTTCAGTGAGGCACCACCTAGCTTCTCACTGAAGTATGCCACTAGTCTCCCTCCTTGGATTAGCACTGCTCCTATGCCTATTCCAAAGGCATCACACTCCACTTCAAACATCCTGTTGAAGTCGGGCAGGACTAGCACTGGTGCATGTGTAAGGTTGTCCTTCAAGGCCTGGAATGTCTTCTCCTGAGCTTCTCCCCAGCTGAATCCCATGTTCTTCTTCACTACTGCCGTCAATGGTGAGGAAATGCTGCTGAAGTTGGGCACGAATCTCCTATAGAAGCTGGTCTCCGTGGAAGCTCCTCACTTGGCTGATGTTGCTTGGTGTTGGCCATTCTTGTAAGGCTCGAATCTTCTCTTCATCAACCTGTAGGCCCTGTGAACTTACAACGAAGCCTAAAAAGACAAGTTTATCAGTACAAAAGATGCACTTCTTATTGGCATAAAGCTCTTCTTGTCGAAGGGTTTTAAGTATCATCTCAAGATGTGTGAGGTGTTCCCGTAGGCACTTACTATAAACTAATATATCATCAAAGTAAACCACTACAAACTTACTGATGTACGCCCTAAGAACTTGGTTCATAAGGCGCATGAAGGTGCTTGGGGCATTAGTCAAGCCGAATGGCATGACTGTCCACTCGTAGAGCCCTTGCTTTGTCTTGAAAGCAGTCTTCCATTCATCACCTTCCTTCATCCTCACATGGTGGTACCCACTCTTGACGTCTATCTCTGAGAAGACCGTGGCTCCACTCAGCTCATCTAGCATGTCATCTAGCCGTGGTATCGGATGCCGGTACTTGACTGTGATGTTGTTGATTGCTCGGCAGTCCACGCACATTCGCCAAGTCCCATCCTTCTTGGGCACTAGTAGCACTGGTACGGCACATGGACTGAGGCTCTCTCGAACATAGCCTTTCTCCAGGAGCTCCTTGACTTGCTTCTCAAGCTCCTTGGACTCCTCCGAACTCATCCAGTAGGCTGGCCGGTTGGGCAGGGCTGCTCCGGGCATGAGGTCGATCTGGTGCTCTATGCATCTAGGGGAGGTAAGCCTGCCCGTATCTCTTCCGGGAACACATCCTGGAACTTGTTGAGGAGAGCTGCTACTTCAGGAGGTAGTTCTACCTGTTCTTTCTATATATTCAACACTTCTTTGAAAACCATTAGTAGCATTAGATCCTTCGAGGCTAAAGCTCTCCGGACATGACTTGGTTGAATGAGAAAATTAGAATTAATGAGCTTCTTTTCCTTACTCATTTGCTGTTGAAGTTCATGTACCTGGGCAGGTGTGAGAGGAGCTAGGCTGACCTTTCTCTTGTCATGCACGAAAGTGTATAGTTTGGTTCGGCCATCATGCCTGGTCTCCTTGTCAAACTGCCATGGCCTTCCTAGTAGAAGATGGCCAGCTTGGATGGGCACCACGTCGCACACGACTTGGTCTTGGTACTTGCCCACACTGAATGGCACAGTGACTTGCTCATGGATCTTGAGCTCCACTTTGTCATCGAGCCATCTTAGTCTATATGGTCGAGGGTGCCTTGTCTTCTCTAGACCTAGCTTATCAACCATGTATGCACTAGCAACGTTAGTGCAAGAACCACCATCTATGATGAGGTTACATACGTTGCCCTTGATGATGCAACGGCTGTGGAAGATGTTCTCCCTTTGGATGGTCTCTGAAGGATCCACCATTGCACTGAGGATGCGTCTAGTGACCAGCACTTCCCCCACATCAGGGTACTCAATGTCACCATATTCTCCTTCTGGTTTATAGTCCTCTTCATCTTGGGACTCATACTCTCCAGCCTCTGCAATCAGCATGACCCGGTTGTTTGGGCACTCCCTTGAGATGTGTCCACGACCCCTACACTTGAAACAAGTGATGTCACGTTATCTTTGAGGGTTAGAAGGCTTACTAGGCTCTCTCTGGTCACGGTTTGGTTCAGGAGGCTTGCTCCTGAACCTTGACTCGATCTCTATGCTCTTGCCTTTGTCTACGGGTTTGGGAATGTTGCTTGGTGCCCAAGCCGTCTTAGGCTTGCTGCAGATGTCTTGGCTCTTACGTTTGATGTGCTGCTCAGCCTGGACAGATAGGTGGAACAAGTCTTTGAAGTCATTGTAGATTTGCCTTTCCACCTTGCGGCTGATTCTTTCTTGGAGTCCATCCAAGAATTGTGCCATCAACGCTTCTTCATCATCATTGAGCTCCAGCCTGTTCCTTAACTTCTCGAACTCTTCATAGTACTCCTCTACTGATCTAGTACCCTGCTTAAGAGTACGAAAATGACGTTGCAAGTCTCTATGAAAGTAAGGTGGTACAAACCTTTGCCGCATGAGGTCTTTCATGTCGACCCATGAGTCTACGGGCCTTATTCTTTTCCTCCTTCGGTCAGATACCTCACGATCCCACCAGATGAGGGCATTGTCCGTGAGTTGTGTTACTGCCATTGAGACTCTCCTAGGCCCTGGTTGGTTGTAATGATCGAAGATATGATCCATTCTTCTGTCCCAATCTAGGTAAGCCTCGGGGTCTACTTTTCCTGCAAAACTTGGAGGAGTTAGCTTAACATCATGATGAGTTACCCGGTTGTAGACGTGTTCATCTCCATCCTCATGATGTCTAGGAGGCATCCTTGGTCTCTGGTGAATACCATATGGCTCGAAGCCATCATCTTCTGCCTCTGGTTACCGCGGAGGTCCTCTCGGCCTATGGTGATAGTTATGAGGTTGTGTGTCCTCATCTCCATCTAGTTGGGGCTCCTCCTGTTCGTGCCATGTCCTAAGGTTCTCAGGACCCTCAGCATGGTCTTGCTCAGCTCTCACGTGCCTTATGGCCTGGAATCTCACAGGCCTCTCCACGCGCTCCAACCTCTCGCCTATGGATGCGAGTTGCGTTTGGAGGGTGGTGAACATGGTCATCATGGCTTTGGTTGCTTTTCTATTCTCTTCTGCCATTGCGTACTACAAGGAAAGAAGACGAGTTATGCTGCTCCTAAATTATTAGGACAGTTTTCTTTTATAAGGGGATTCGAAAAAAATGCAAAAGGAAAAAATCTGAGAAATGGAAAATTCGAAGATATGAAGATTTGAATAAAAAAGAAACTTTCTTGACAACTATTGCTAGCTGTCCAATTCGAATTCTTTTGGTATTTTTCTTATTTTCTTTTTCTTTTCTTTTAATTTAACTTAAAAATAATATAAATATGATTCTAACAAAAAGGAAAGTCGAAAATAGCAATGCAAGAATGATTTGAGAGCCTAGTGATGCACGTAAGAACTACATGCATTAAGTATGAACTTAGATGTTATTTTTTTATTTTCTTGAATGAAACTTAAACTAATGCAAGAACAAGAAATAAAACAAGTTAAAGGATAGAAACAACCTGGTTTAGGAGCTTTAAGCTCTGATACCAAAATGATACAAGCCTCGATTCAAGGCTTGGATGCGCGTGGGCTGTTTGGAGAAGGTTAGGTGAGAAACTCGACCTTAGACTTCTTGGATTGGGGATTTGGGTTGGTATTCGATGGAAAGGTGAAGTGAACCACACAAGGAGTGATGA
This sequence comes from Pugionium cornutum, assembly GCA_018901935.1. Classification (NCBI taxonomy): domain Eukaryota; kingdom Viridiplantae; phylum Streptophyta; class Magnoliopsida; order Brassicales; family Brassicaceae; genus Pugionium; species Pugionium cornutum. The sequence continues at coordinate 19,606,078 of CM032155.1, forward strand.
ACCTTGTGATAAATCACAAACTTAGAGCTAGGAGGGCTGGTCTCAACTAGGTTCTAAGCGCACAATATTCTTAGAGAGAAAATTTGTTGGAAGAAAGTTCTACTTTATTAATATCAAAAAGGTTGTTGAACTACAATGCTTGAAGGAGCCTTATTAATATGCTCGACAGCTTGACCTTCTAGGGTCGACTCAAAGAAAGAAAAGGAAAGATTACAAAAGTGCACAAATGGAAAATGTACAAAAGTGCATAACCGAAAAAGGACATATTCCTAAAATGTCTTTGACTCAAAAAATGTAAATATTCTAGATCCTACCCTAAAAAACAGAAAGAGGCAAATATTTGAATTGAAAACTTACTTTACTTACCTCACGGCCAAGAAATGGAAGGTGGCCGTCCTTGTGGCATGCACGCGCCTTGCTCCTAGTCTTCGACTTGGAGTAGGGTTAGGAATCTTTGGGTCCTGACCTCTTTTGCCACTAAAGCCCAAGTCTTTGATGTTCCTTGCATTGTTGAGGAGCCTTTGGACTCTTCTTTGCACTTCTGGCCCATTGTCGTTAGTCGATCTTCCTCTAGGAGCTTGTCGACCCATAAGCTGAACTTGTGGAAGAGTGCTCTTGATTTGCTCCTTGTCATTGCTCCTGGTGGCACTACTGGTGTAGAGACTTCCTCTAGATGCATGTCCTGAAGCTGGTAGCTTATCTGGTCCGAGTCTCCTTGTGTAGAAGTTGAAATACCCGTGTACTCGGCTGGATCGGCTGTACCGGCTGGACTGTGCGAGGTACTGGCCGGAATACCTTCTGGACCGGCCAAGTTGTTCCCGGAGTCGGCGGCGTCACCAAGGGGGCTGGTGGTGTCATCCACGTCGCCACCAATTGTGCCGGAAGCTTGGGCCTCTCCGCCGGCAATGCTGATCGGTCCGGTCCTATTGGTCGAGGGTCCGGCGGTACGCTTGGGCCGGTAGACGTGCCAAATGACCCGACCGTCTCGGGCAAGCTTCCTGGTCGGCCAGTCTGGTCTCCTAGCCGGACATACGACCTGATGTCCTCATCAATCTCTATGGATTTCATTGAGGGTTTTCCCCATTCTAAAGATCTGGATGTGATCTTGGTGGTGGTTGACCATTTGAGGAAATATGGTAATTTCATTGGACTCTAGCATCCGTATAAGGCGGTCGGTGTCACTTGCCGGTTTATTACCAACGTCGTCAAACTCCTCGGATTTCCTAAATCTATCATATCGGATCGTGATAGAATTCTTCTCAGCTCCTTCTGGAAGGAATTGTTCCATAAAGCTGGCACTCATTTCAAATTTAGCACCGCCTACCACCCTCAAACGGACGGGCAAATGGAGCTTCTCAACTGTTGCTTGGAGACGTATCTCCGATGTTTCACCATGACCCACCCGCGCTGCTGGGGACATCACTTTTTTTGGGCTGAACTATGGTACAACACATCTTTTCATACCACTCTGCAAACTACCCGTTTCTGCTTAGTTTATAGAGAAGATCCTCCTAATCTCTTAGTTTTGAAGAGGGCTCTACTTCAAATGGCGACTTGGAAATTATGCTGAGAGAAAGGGGTCAAGCTTCACTTGTCTAAGGCTAACGCGATGATGAAGAACAACGCGGACAAACACCGTCGTGAATTGGACTTCGAGATCGGCGATATGGTTTATCTCAAACTTTGACCATATCACCAATCATCAGTAACTAAACGCCTTTTTCAGAAGCTCGCAGCAAAATATTATGGCCCATTCGAGGTTGAAACCAAGATTGGGCAGATCGCATATCGCCTGAAGCTGCCTCCAACGTCCAAAATCCACCCGTCTTTCACGTTTCTCAATTAAATCCGGTCTTGGGCGCATATCACTCCATATTGCCACTATCCACACTGATCTATCACTCCAACCGGACAAGGTTTTATCTACACGATACACCGTGGATGGTCATTTGGAGTTGTTGTTGTCCTGGAAAAACCTCCTTGCTCATTAACACAACTGGTTGCTTGTTCGGGAAGTTCGTCATAATTTTCCAGAATTTCAGTTTGAGGGCAAACTGGATCTTGCCGATGGGGGTATTGATAGGTCTTGTAGAGTATACACAAGAAGGAAAAACAAAGGAGTGGAAGAAAAAAAAGCACGATGAAGAAGGACGAAAAGAATGACATGGCAAGTTTAATTAAATAGAGCACATACTCTGTATATAGCAGAGGATTTGTAATTAAATTATTTTACTATAAATAATAGACAATTAAAAACAAGGGGCCATCGTGTTTTTGGGATTGTTTTTGCGAGAGTTGTATCAAAGATATTGGGTCTTGAATTTTGAGAGAGAAACTCAGAAGATTCTTCACAGTACTCGTTTTTGCATTGGTTAGTTGCAATATATAAACGTTCTTATCAATTAGTGTTCGGAGAATTGTTTTACAATTCAAGTCAAAGGACTCATATTAAAGAGAGAGAATCTGTTACATGGTTAATAGCTTCCAATTGTGCTTGTACATCTTGAACTTTTTCAAAAGATAAACAAGTATGAGAGCACAAGATCACAATACTCACTTGCCTACATGTTTTGGATAAAACATTTGAGGGAATATATGATATTTGAAATTTAAACACGACTAATTTATCTACCATTTCACATATAAATCTCATATTCACTACAAAAATCAATTCTGATTCAATATTACTTTCAAAGAACAAGGGAACTGTGAGATCAAACAATGTAAAATTAAAAATTGAAAGAAAATATAGTTTCTAACAAACAAAAAGATGAAACCGCTTGCATTTGCGATTTTGTCATAGCACCATCGTTATGGCCACAAGCTATTCGGATGTAGCCAATTACACGTTCGAATAATTTTTTTCCTGCTCTAACAATAATGGAAAAATCATTTGACAATGAAAAATTGAAATTCATTGAGTGGAATGATTTCTAATTCCCATTCAAACTTCGAAATAAGAATGTAAGTTTTTCGATTAACACTGAAAAAATTTGAAATCTGTGGCAAACATGCGATTGAAGGTATGCATATTTCCACACAAATTTGGCAGAAGAACAAAAACAAATATAAACTGTAAAGTTTCTAGATAAATGTTTCTCAGAGATAGAAGACACTAATTTAAAACAGCATCAGTGATGCCGATGATGACTAACATGATCGTCGATTTCTCCTCTGTTACATTTGATTTGGGTCAAGTTTAAGTTTAATTGAAAGATCAATGATCCAAATATAATTTGGGATAAATCCAGGATTAATCCAAATTTTATTTGGGTTAAACTAAAAATTGATCCAGATTGTACAATATATCTAGAATCATTTTTTATCTTTTTTAAAATAAATATTTAGATATTTATAATAAATTAACATGAATATTATCAAAGAAATATCTAGATTTATAATTAAAATATTATAATTTAGAAATTATAAATATCTCACTGCATTCTCATTTATAGTCAAGTTATTCCAATAAAAAATAAATTCCTCTAAAAAAATAAAATATTCTTTTTTAAAAAAAATTTATCTTCTCAAAAATTTTTAAACACGTTATCCACCAGTTCTAAATTATTTTCTACTAACAAACTAGTATCACAACTAGAAGATTCGTTAAAAATGACAAGTAATGACGTTACCTTTCAAATTCCGATGCTCACAAAGAGTAATTACGATAATTAGAATCTTAGATAGTCGAAGAAAGCTTCATTGAACCGGAGAATGAAAGTAATCTATCTCAAACTCAAAAGGATAGTTTGAGAGATTTAAGAAAAAGAGACAAGACAACTCTCTGTCTAGTATATCAAATTTAGATGAATACACATTCGCGAAGGTCTTCGAAGCAAAAACGGCCAAAGAAGTATGGGAGAAGCTTCAAACATTTTACAAGAGAGCGGAACAAGTTAACAAGGTATGTCTTCAAACTCTGAGAAACGAATTTGAAGCTTTGCTTACTTCTCAAGAGTGTAGACGGTTACTAATAACCTAAAAAGAAATGGTGAGAAACTAGATGAAGTAAGAATCATGGAGAAGGTTCCATATCGTTGGATTTAAAATTCGAGCATATTTTACTGTAATTGAAGAGACAAAGAATTTGGAGACTATGACGATGGAACAACTTCTTGGATCATTACAAACTTATGAAGAAAAGAAGAAGAAGAAAGAAGAAATCATAGAGCAAATACTCAATATGCGTATTGATGCAGAAAAAAGTGGTTGAAGCCATCCAAGACGAGGTGGAGGTCAATTCCGAGGAAGAGATCATGCATATGGAAATGGATGAGATATGAGGCCTTTTGAAAACAATGTCAACCCAAATGGAGAAAATTCATCAAGAGGTCATGTGAGAGAAAATCCAATATCAAGATATGATAAATCAAATATTAAAGGCTACAATTATTGAAAGTTTGGATATTATGCTTCGGAATTTAAAGCTCCAAGCAATAATCGAGTTAAAAAGAAATCCAACTACGTTGAAGAGAAAATCCAAGAAGATGAAATATTATTAATGGCTAACAAAAAATGATGAACGAGATGATATTCAAAAATGGTACCTTGATAGGGATATAAGCAATCACAAGTGCGGACAAAGAAGCATTCGTAGATGATGTGGTCATCAAACTATTGTAGAATATATTTAAAATCATCTTTCACCTTCTTAAAAATATCTATATATTTGTAATAAAACAATATGGATATTATCAAAGAAATATCTGGATTTATAATTAAAATATTTAGAAATTTTGTAGTTTAGAGGTTGAAAATACTTCTCTTTCCTCTCATTTGTAGTCAAATTATTCTAATAAGATAAACAAATTCCTCTTAAAAAATAAACTTTTCTTCTTCTTTTGAAATTTTTTATTTTTTTTCAAAGTTTTTTAAAGACTTCTCTACCACATCTAAATTATTTTCTTCTAACACTGCACAACAAAGAAGAGATCTTCTTAATTATTCTTTACAAAATTGTGATACAAATTATTGGGTTCTATAATTAGGATTTATAACCCCATTTATTGATATTTAAAAGTATTTCCTAATTTCTTCGATGAGAAAGGGCCATGTGATAAGCGAAAAACCAGGAGGCTATCGATGTTGATTGAGTAATAACTACATATTGACTGCAGAAAAAACTACGGTTTTTCTCTTGCAGGTACTACTGATCCATCCGTCAAAATCAAAACAGTTCTTGAGAGCTTGAAGCAAATCAAGCAGCGAACGAACGACTTGTTGTTTTTATGGAGAAGAACGAATTTACTTCTTTTGGGTAATCTCTAAAGAAAAGTAAAATCAAAGGATGTTTTATCGAATCTTCGATCAGACCTAGAGATTTTATAATCTCCCTAACAACTATATTATTTCGATTATCTGAACTTTTGACCACCAAAAAAGAAGAGAAATCACATGCTTACGTCAAATAGTGTTTGTATTAGACTATGAAGAATGGTTGTCCACTCTACCGGATTAATTGCTAGAATAACCTTCAAGGTTATTAAAAATTATCAAATAACCCTGTTTTACAATTTTTATTTTTATTTTTAGATAATAATTTGTGTTTTGTCTAAATTACCCCTAACATTTCATATAATTTACTAACCTAAAACAATTAAATTTAAATCAAACCAATTAAATTTAAACCAAACCAATTAACTTAAACCAAACCAATAAATTAAACTAAAATCAACTAAAACCTTAAAAACTTTACTGTCTTCTCTTTTTTCTCCATTAATCTCCTCTTCTCTCTTTTTCTTCTCTTTTTTCATTTTTTCCATTTCTTCTCTTCTGAACGATTTTCAATCTCATATCTTTAAAAATACTATTTTCTCTCAATTTTCCATATAGTTTTAACAAAATGCCTACAACTAAAAATCCATCCTATCCTACACGAATTACTTCGTTAGCTTCACCTTCTTCATCGGAGGCACCTCCGGCATCTCAATCGCAGACATTCCGGCATCTCCATCGCAGAAACTTTTGACATCTCCATCGCAGAAACTTTTGACATCTCCATCGCAGGTACAATTTCATTTAAATATTATTGATACAACTAAGTATAACTAAATACAACTAGGTACAACTGGTTCTACTAGATACAACTAATTATCTATTACATTCCAAACTTTTCAGGCCATGTAGAAGAAATCTAAAAACAGTGTGTATATAGCAAAAAGTGATCTTTACATACATAATTCATGTAATGTGATGATGATTTTGTTTTACGAAGGTACTTCTATAATATATTTCCTGACATAGCTCATTAAGATATCTTTTGACGATTCGATTTTGGAAGATTACAATAATCTCACAGATCTGATTAGACATATATCAACAAAATCCAAAGTAGAAATAATCACACAACACATCAAGTATAATGAGAAAATGAACAAGCAACAAGCTCTAATTACAAAGCTAAACCTATAACAGCCCAAGAGAAACTACTTCCGTCGGATAGAAAATATCAAAATGTTTAATATATTATCAAAATTTGCTACGTTACTTGTTTAAATATTATTTGTTTAACATTTTATAAAACATGTTAAACATATCACAATACATCATATAAAAATATCACTAGTGCGAATTTCCCTTAGGATATCATGGTGACGAGAATGTTGAGCATTTCATTATTTTTTTTCTTTTTTGTATTGTGTTCTATTTTTTTTACTAAAGAACAAATGAAAAAGCAATAATTCTTCAATTTTTCAACACAATCCCAATAAAAACCCCGCAATTTATTTGGCATCATTAGATCATTGTTTTATTATTGATGTTCTTGATGAGCTACGTAAGTAGCTATCTAATTTTTCTCGGTTATCAAAAGTGAATCACAAAAATACCAAAAAACCTATCTAAAAATTCCTATCGCAATATGGACATGTTATAGATAGAAAGTATACAACACGATAAACACAAATTAGAAAACACTCACCAATAAAATGTTTAACATATGCGAGAAAAAGTTTGCTTAACATATGCCAATGATAAAAATTTCGTTGAAAATATGCCATAAAAATTTTTTATTGCAGGATATCGAATCTATGAAATCTTTTGATTTTTTTTCAACCACACCCATTACTCTGAGACTTGCAAGATCCAAACCCGGTGTGATATTCACATAATGGTGGATATCATAGATCGTACATTACCGAGTGAAGAGAAGATATCATAGAACACCCTCAATTTCATCATCTCTTCCACATGTTCAAGCTCCCTAACCGAGAAGTGATAGGTTTGTGGATGTTACTTCTCTGGATAATTATTTCGGAGAAGAAGCAAGAATGTTGGTTCGTAGTGAATAGGGTTCCAATTCGATACTCCTTAAAAAAGAACGACATCATATCTAGGTTAGATTGTCACTACTATCTTGAAGATTGTGAAAATATGGGTTGTTTCAGGTTTGTCGAGATGCCTTTTGGAAGAAAAGAGTTAAAATAAAAATCAAAGATGTCCAAGACAAACTAGAATCTATGGTTGGATGTGGAAATTGTTTGAAGGTGGCCGTCCTATTCATCTTAGACACGGTGATCAAAGAAAAGTAAAAAATAATTAGAGGTTTCATAGAGTCTTTCTTACTAAGAGTGGTGGATGATCTCGAATTGTGTCATACATTTCCATGGAGGCGTTTCACATTTGAGGATCGCATCAAGGAAATTCATCAACTGATGAATAATTTTAAAGAAACAATAAGATCGACTTGGACTTTTCCTAGATTTATAATCCATTTGGAGGTAAGAGAAATATCACTAAAGTATGTATGAAGATTTATTTTTATTTTTATTAAAATATGGTTTGAATTTATATTTCTTGTTTTATGTTGTAGATTTTGGCGTTTGAATGTAATCTGGGATTGATGAGCACATTCCGAGAAGAAGTAACAAATGCAAGAAAGATTGTCCTAGAATGTGCAAGAAAAAATTCAAATCTACGAGCTTAAAAGATTTTCGATTAGATGAAATCTATCAAGCAATTGGAACTACGAAGGTTAGAAAGCATTTTATTTGTAAATTACTTATCATAGCCGTTATTAAATTCTTAATTTTTTAGTTACAGAATATTCATATTATTTTGCAACCTACGTGTGATGAGGAATCACTACAAGCTTGCATCATGGAAGAAGAGGTTGAGGATGATGTAGATTACCTAATCATCGATGGTTGGACGAAGTGTTTGACTGTATATACAAAATCTATATGGTGGGAAGATCTCTACAAGCTTGATGTAGTTTTCCAAGGATCAAAATATGTTGAAGACGAAGAAGTACAACCGGAAGCTGGTGCTGAAAATCCTGGATCACAGCCAGAAAGTGTTGTTGAAAATCCTGGACATCTACGTTCATTAAAAGAGAGACTAACTAATTTTGTCAAAAAAGAATGTGACAAATTGATTAAATCTATGCACTAAGAAAGGAGAACCTCTATAATAAGATTGATCACATAGATGGAAGACTTAAATCGGTCGAATCATATGTCCAAGAGAAAAGAAGAGACGATATGGATTATCATTTTAGAAATGCATTCGATGAAATACATGCTGAAAGGGGAGAAACTTCAACAAGACAATAAGGTGATAACTCATAATTATTTTATGCACAACTAATAGTGTTATGTACAATATTAATTATGCACATGTGATTTTTAGATAAAACTCATATAGAACACGACGGTAATGATGTTGAAAGTACAAAAGAAAAACTACCGATTAAGGAGGTGGGTAGTGGTGGGATTGGTAGTAGTTCTGGCCTACCACTTACAATCTCATGTATCTCCCACCAAAGAGACAAGGTTCAAGCAATGTGTTTGAAAAAGAGTAAGACACTCTTCAAAGTTCAAGAAGACTTCATACATGAGTCGTTAGTTTATTTTGGTTTTGGTGCTTTTTTCTATTTGGTACAACTGCAATATTTTGATATAACTATTAATACGTTTGGTACAACTGTTTCATTTTAGTACAACTGCTATATTTTGGTACAACTGTTAATACATTTAGATACAACTTTTAATACGTTTTGGTACAACTAGTATACTTTGGTACAACTAGTATACTTTGGTACAACTGCTTTATTTTGGTACCACTTGTACACTTTGATACAACTAGTACACTTTGATACAATTGTAAAAACAAATTAAAATTATTTAAAATTTAAACACCTGAAGTCTACGTTAACATAGTTGTACGAGATCTTTTGGTTGTACTAACGTTAACATAGTTGTCTGGATATTTTTGTTGTACCAACGTGAACATAGTTGTATTTTGAAAATTAAAACTTATTATTAGTTATACTGTACTTTAAATTAAATTTTAATAGTTGTATTTATGATATTATTTAATTAAAAAAAATTTCTATACGTTGGTATAATACAATGTTTTATATTATTTGTTTTGTTGATTTTACATCATATTTTGGTTAGAATTCTTAAGTAACAATAAAACTATAAGGTATTTTGATGTATTGGAAAATTTAAATTTTATATATTATAATATTTGCAATGGAAATATTGTGGTTATATTTAAGTATTTGCAAGGGAGATTTTAATGTTTTGTATATTACATTATTTTACATGTAATTTATAAAAATATGAGGGATGAGTAACAATATACATAGTTGTACGTAGTTATACCGAATTATACCTTATATGGGATATATCGATCTCGTTGAATCTAATTGATCCATTTTGGATATGGTCAAGCTATAGATGTCCTAATTTATAAAAAAATATTAATATAAATAAGGGAAACTTACTAATCTACTCTAAGAAATTAGTGTATTTACTAGACTATCCTACAAAGTTTTTTTAATTACTAGAATACTTTTCGTACCAAAATTGCCCTTATTCACCTTTGATAAGAAAAACGTAATTACAGTTATGCCATTATTTTCGAATTTCCACATCAGAAAAAAAAATAATATTTTATTATTTCAGCCACAGTATTATAAAAATCTGCCAAATACATCTATTGATGTCTTCACGGCAGTTATATAGCAATGGCTGATTTACTGTGGCTGATTTTTTAGGTCGGCAGATTTTTTGTGCTGACTTATGGAAAAGCAAACTTATAAACTTATCGATGTGACAGATTGACGGAAAACGACATACTTATGTGAAATCTTGCAGATTTATCAAATTTTTGTAGCAGATTTCTGAAAAATTTGACTGATTTATGAAAGATAGGCAGACTTATAACTTCATAATGGCGACTAATTTATGTAATAATTTCTTTTTAACCGCTGAATTATGAGCTAATGAATTTTGGATTTAATGACTAAGATACCATTACGTTATGACTGACTTATTATATGATACCGCAGACTTATAAAATATAGCAGATTTATTGACTCTAACAGCAGAGTTTCATATTGAAATGATATAGACAAAAGTTTACTACACTACCCTAACAACCCCGAGAGAGTTTAACTGGCAAATTTATGAAACAAGTTTTATGGCAGATTTTCATTATATTTGTTCTGTATTTACATATTAGGTCCTCGAAATTTGAATATTATGTGAAAAACCCAGCTTCTCTAACCTAAATTAGGGTTGCCGCCACTCACCTCCATTGTTGCGAGTAAGCTTATTTTCAGACATAAATTTTTGGCAATACCATTAAAAAAAATATTTCAGATATATATTTTCGAAGAAAAAACAACTACTGAAATTTTGGCTCAAGTTTGTTTACCACATTTGGTTCGTCAACAACCTGGTAGGCCAAAGAGTGGGTGAATGAATTTTGCTTTAGAAATTTTAATGGAGAAAAAATGCCGCATAAAGGAGTATATTTGTTCACATTGTAGTCGAGTTGGACATAATTGCAAAAGTTGTACTACTACTTTGTAAAATTACATGATAAGTCTACCATAACATTATTAATAATAACAAATTCTGCCCAAATATCATTAGAAGTATGGTATGATATATGCCCAAAGTCTGCTACATTGTGGATACTAAATTTAAAATTTTTCCACAAAGTCGAACTTAATAAGAATGCGTGCAATTTAAGATATGTCTACCATAATATATATACAAATTTGAAAAGTTTTCCACAATGTGTATACTTAGTTAAAATTTTGTCTACACTTGGTTGTTGCACAAAATTGTTATCCTATCGTCATTTTCATCTTGATGTAGTGGATTAACTCCTAATTTCTTGTGCATATCTTGAATGTTGTTGTGAATTAATTAAATAAGTCTGCCGCCTAATGACTATAATTTAGTCATATCTGTAAATTTTCGTCAATGTAAATCTGTCACGACAAACAACATAATTAATAAGTATGTCGCTGTAAGTCAACTATATCCGTAAATTATCGTCAACATAAATTAGCCACACTTAAATGATAAATCTACGATAAATACATGATAAATCTTCCATGACATACATAAAACTTCAAAAAGATTTCAGTAATAACACATCAAATAACCCGACAAAAATGCAAATGACGAATTCGGAGACAATTTCGCAGACAAATTCACAGCCACAGCAGAATCGCTGGGTTACGATGGAAGACAAAGAGGCACCCGGAACAACGACAATGGAAAGCACGACAAACGCAACAATGGAAGACGAAAAAACACTAAACATAAACTAATATTTTACCTTAACTGAGTCACAGCGATGGCGAGGAGAAGAAACGGAGAAGAGAGGAGAGAAACAAAAAAGAGAGGAGAGAAATAAAACTTACGGCGAGAGGTGACATGACGAGAGGACGACGACGACGTGAAAAATAGAGAGAAAACACCGTGAGAGAGAGTACCGCAAAAGAGAAGAGAAACAGAGAAGATGAGAAAGAGAGAGAAGAGAGAGAGAGAAAAGAGAAGAGAGAGAAGATAGAGATAAGATAGAGAGAAGAGAGAGAGAAGAGAGAGAGAAGAAAGAGAGAAAAGCGAGAGACGAGAGAGAGAAGAGCGATAGGAGAGAGAGAAGAGAGAGAGAAGAGAGAGAGAAGAGAGAGAAGAGAGAGAGAAGAGAGAGAGAAGAGAGAGAAGAGAGAGAAGAGAGAGAAAAAATATGTCGATTAAGGCAGAGAATAAGAAAACTGTCGATTCAGTTTCCTTATTTCCCTTCTCAAATATTTTTTTATTAAATATTTTAAAATATATTATTTTATTAATTAAATAATTTAAATAAAAAGGACAAAAATGACTTTTTCCACAAGAATATTTTTTGGTTGGTAAAGTAATAATATCGGATAAAATTTAGGGTATTTGAAGTAATTCTTCTATAAATAATTGTACAAAGTTGTAACGAGTTGTACTAAATATGGGATATATTGATCTCATTAAATCTAATTGATCTATTTTGGTTCTGGTCGAGCAGTAGTTGTCCCAATTTATACGTGATACCACCAATATACATAGTTGTACATAGTTGTACCTAATTGTACCACAAAAAGTTACACAATAAATAAACCTTCAAACAAGTTTCACTAGTACCAAACGAGTTATATATAAAAATAAGTTCCACAGACAAGTTATCCATTAAATAAGCCTTAAAATATTCTACGTGTCCTTCGAGATTCTTCAACCGATGGGTATCTAGTTGTTTGTTTTCTTCCGGTTTTTTATATAATGAGGTGGTATGACGCATACATCTTAAATATCATAGAGAACATTCCAATCAGACATAAGTGCTAACAGATAAATCGTCTTGTAATACGCTAATGACCACTGTTCATTTAAATAATATATGGAGCATAACTCATGTAAGTCGAGCTACTTCACTGTCTTTGAGTATGCGGAGGTAGCAACGGTACTTGTCAATATCAAAATATTTGCTACTACTACATGAACACAACGGTACTTGCCAATATCAAAATACTTGCAACTACAAGTTTTCCTTCTCAAATTAACAAAATATGTCTTGCCATCACATCCAATAAGAATATATTTGGGAAGAAATGTGTTTAGCTCTTTAACCGATAAAACCTTTGCATCTTGACCTCTTTTGTGTATTTCCATGGCAACACGAGGCACGAGCTGTTGTGTGATTGGATTTCAGTAGAAAGTTTTCTGTATGTGTTAAACCATTCCAAATTTTTTGCAGCAATGGCATGAAGCATCGGTAATAACGAGTACTTCCTTGCTTCTCTAAAAACATTATTGATAGGTTCAACAAATTTTGTTGAGGCTATGTTATATATTTCTCGTGGAAAATAACACCTTTCCATTTATTCTCAAATGTACTTTTCTCTAGATACTCGACAACTTTAGGATATCTTTGTTAAAAGCATCATAGAGTGATAATAATTCTGCAACTGTATAAGCTTGCGCACATGCTCTGAACTTCGTCGCAACTTCTTTTTTGTGAACACCATATATATGTGATTTAATATTCTGATATAAATGGTATATGCAATACCCATGTTTACTGTGTTGGTAAACTTCACCTATTTTCTTGATGATGCTTTGATTTTTTTGAGAAATCAACACAATTTCAGGATCATCCAGCACTATTGTTTTCAACATATTCACAAACCACCTCCAAGTAGCATCTTTCTCACCATCAACTACTCCAAAAGCAATGGGATAACGGTGATGGTCTGGATCTTGGACCGTTACAACAATAAGCTCTCCACCATGTGCAGTCTTAATGTGTTCTGTCCACAATGGTAATTTTTCTCATGACTCTAAATCCTTCAATGCAGACTCCCAATACGATGAATAAGTACTTAAACCAATGTTCTTCATCACATTTGAGATGTGTAACTGTACCAGGATTCATCTTCTCTAACATGTATAAATAAGAAGACAACTTTATATAACTTTCATATGTACTTCCTCGCACATCACTAGCAACTTGTTTTCTCCCTCTCCAAAGTAGCATATGAAACCTTTGCGCTACGCCTTATTCGAACCAAATTTATTACTTTTTAGGAGCCAAAGTATTGAATCGGCCTGGATAATCTTCATGCAAAACAGATGCAACCAATCGTGGTGTACCTGTTTTTTTGATGATCGTGTTCTTTTACTGGTAGCTACCCGATAGCATGTATGCACCTTCTTGTAAGTTCTAACCCAGAAATGATCCAAATTCTTACGCCTTGCCACTCGTAGAGACCATTTACATCAACCATCACGATATTTTAATACGTATAACATTGTAGTGGGCTACTCTTTCAACACTTGTATACTTTCTAAATAGTCAGGCGTGTCCCTGTCTCCGATTACAGAAACCTTAAAATAATTTTGATGTATAGCTCTCTCAACTAAATATTGTGTCGCTTGCTTACTCTAAAACTCTTGACCTATAGTCATATCAATGCCATTATCCCATTCAAGATTTATAACCTCACTTTTGCTTATGCATTAGGTGTAATCTCAACATCGCCACACCTATCATAGATATATACGAAAGCAATTTCTTCATATCGATCATTTTCACCATTTGGATTATAGGGAACATTTTCCAATAGGAGAGCATTCTGTTCTGGTGCTTCATATTCTATGTTACGAGTTATCTTCACATCATTAGCTCTATCATCACTTACAATCTCCGCATTCCTAATATCAACTACATTTCTTCGATTTTCTTTTGAATATTTCTCACAACTCTGGTTTTCTAGGACACCTTCGTCCTCCACATGCAAACCACTAGCTCGATCATTTTTGTATCACATTGTATAACCAAAAACATCTTCATCATCCAAGATTAATGATGGCTTCTTGCATTCTCTTGCCACAAAAGGACTGTAAGAAAACTTCAGCTTTGTCGTAGCTCCATCTAGCGCAAGCTTCTTTCATATTATACCAACCAAACCTAATAAGTTAACTCTTGTAACAATTATTTTATCACTATTGTGTAATTGTGAACTTTTCTTTCCATTGTAGTTCAGCTTTGTTCACTAAATAATAGCCACCATAACTAAAATCAATGATTGTGTAGTAATTATTATTCATTGCCTTGCGAAAATAAAATAAAAACAACATTAGTATTGCATATAAGGTGTACTAGTTGTACCTAAATCAATAAGTTGTATCACTTGTACCAGTTTTTCCGGTTGTACCCAAATCAATAGGTTGTACCAGTTGTACTAGATATATAGGAGTAACTATTATCTCCGATTTAAATCGATAGATTTTATAAAAATCCATAAAATATGAAGGTAATCTCTTCTTATATTTCGAAAAACAAATTTAATTTGTGCGTATACTTTGGTTTATTCAAAGATTTTGTTTAAATCTCAAAAACTCCACAAATTAAAATCCTTGATTTGAATATCCAAATTGAAATATCTAAATGAATAACAAAAACATCAGATTTTATACAAACGGATAACGAACGAAAAAGAGAAAAGATGAGTAAAAATAGTATCTAAAGCTTGAGGGCAATGGAGGATTTTGGTAAACAGAAAATGTTGTCAATCGCGTTTTTTGTTGCAGAGGGAGAGGAGGAAGAAGCTCCAATGTTTTTATATAATTTTACTTGAAACAATAATAATTTAACTAGAGGATAAAACAGTAAAATAATATTATTATAAAGGAAAGTAGGTTATTGAAAATTAGAAAAGTCACTTGACAATTTTTAATAATCCTGAAGGTTATTCCAACAATTGATACCGTTCTACGAGTGAGATGAATAAGATTAAAAATAGAGAATCTCACTATATGGCTAATAGCGTCCACGATTTTGATAAAATTTTGATGGTTTTGGATATAAAGCTCGTAATTTGCAGTTATATGAAAAATAATATATGGGTACAAACAATAATGTAACTATACTTATAAAGTTTCTGTTATGTTTAAAATACATATTTTAAATTTCATTTTAGAAAAATTGTAATATATTTGCATGAAAATATACATGATAAAAGTTACAATAGTTATTAAAAAACTTACAAAATGGTTTTAAATTATTTTTGTTAAATATGGTTTGTATATATAGATGAGTCATACTAGGCCTAGGTTTTCGGTTTATTCGGGTTAAACGGGTCGGTTTATACGGTTTTCAGTTTTTTCGGTTTGAGAAAAAGTCATCCGAAAAAAAACATATAAGAAATCGGTTCGGTTCGGGTTTTTGGTCGGTTTAATCGGTTCGGTTTTTAGTATATAAAACCATTCCGAATTAAACCGAAATATAATTAAGTTTCGGTTTAATCGGTTTTTCGTTTGGTATTTTGAGTTTTCCGATTCAATTGAAGGTTTAATTCGGTTTAATTCGGTTTAATTCGGTTTATTCGGTTTAATTCGGTTTAATTTGGACCAAAACAATAAAAACCTAACCGAAACAACAAATGAACCGAAACAACAAATAAACAACAACAACCTGAGAAAGATGAAAAAGGAGCGTCTACATGTCATATTGGCCCCCGGCTCCTAACATGACCAAAAGGAGGCAATCTTCCTTCCCACATTTTATGCTTATAGAGCCAATGTCAGAAAAATAAAGGAACAAAACGAAACAAGTAGCAAGAGAAGATTCAATTTCCATGGATAAATCTATGAATTTATTGAAAGTAACATTAATTCACAGAAACTCGAGTTTTTTATCCAACTGGTTTAGTAGCACAAAAACGTTTAAACCTTCTATTAAAAACAATAGGAATAAAATTTAGAGTTATAAAAGCCCAGTTAATGCAGTAAATCTAGAAACCACTAACTGGAACTTCTTAAGATTTAGAGTTATAAAAAGGGAACCCTCTTGTATACTGTTGCCGATCTCCAGAAAAATTCTTTCCATCCTACAGCAAGAGTGGAAAAGATCATACGTTTAAATGTGACACTGTAAGACTCCAAAAACAGAGATCGATGGTCAACACAACATGATACTGACATATTACACAAACACACACTAGAATGCAGCTAGGCGAATCTAGCGAAGAAGAAGAAAAAAGAAAGAAGAAAAAAGAAGAAGAAGAGAAAGAGAAGGAGGAGGAAGGTCAAAAACTTTTCTGAAAATTTTTTAGATTGGCTGCAAAAGAAGAAGAGGATTTAGGGTTACCATTTATATAGGTCAGCCTTTTCGGGTTAAGAAAACCGATCGGTTTGGTATTCCCGAACCGAACCGAAATGTAAACCGAATAAAATTAATTATTTAGCCGATCGGTTTAGCGATTAAAATTAAATGAAAACCGAAACCGAAACTTTCGGTTCGGTCGGTTCGGGTTTTTCGGTTTTCACCGAAAACCCAGCCCTAAGTCATACTATCAATTTGAAATTTTCAAATTTTTTAATACGACTAAAGTTATTATTTAAAAATTCAGTGAACTGTTGGAAATTTCATTTGCCAAAGATATGGGAGAAATGTGAAATTATAGCCAGGGGAGAAAGGAACGATGTAGGATATATTGAGTATTTTTTATGGGAATTTTAGTCAAAAATTCGTCGAAAATTTGTACAACATATAAATATATTGTTTTCCATAAAAACATTTTGATGGTCATCTTTATCAGAAATTCTTCAAATGTTTCAACAGAGTAATAAAATGGTAAAAAAACTTAAGCCATCCAATATAGATTCAATTAGTTTTTAAAATAATGAATTTTAATCGTGGATTTATAAATCAAAATTTGCATAGTAAAAAGTTAAATTAATGTTGATAATACCGAAAAGAAAAACTAGTATTGATAAAATGTATTAGTTTGGAAAAGCAGCAAGTATGGAGTCTCAAGTGTTGGTTCTAGTCGTTTATTAGATTTTGTTTTACAGTGGTTTAGAACTTGAATGTAAAGTAAATATATACACAAAGTTAACGAATTCGGTTTAATCAAGAATGATTAAACGTTCGTCTCGCTGGTGCTTGTTCTGCGGAATCCACTATCACTTTGAATCAAGGGTTTTTACAAAGACTCACTTTCATTCTTCTCTAACTCTCTGCTCTCTCACTTTTTCCCCTGTTTTCTTACAACACTTAGCTCCCTTTTTAAGAACTTCCCCAAGAGAAAACAAAACCCGACAAACATATTTAAGAGATGCCGCCGTTTTGTACTCCTTTTATCTTGGAACTCATCCATTTTAAGCTCTGGTTGTCGACTACAGGAAGAAGAAACAGATGCTCTGTTTGTTTCCGTTAAGCATGGCTGCACAATTTTCCTTGTCGAAGTGTGTCTTCCTTCTTTTAGAACCCTCTAATGCGGCCAGCGTGTTAGAACAGCTTCCCTTTTCTTTGTGTAACTTTGAAGCTTCTCATCGGGTTAGAGTCAACCGGTTTTCCCTTAACCGGTTTTTGAGTAACTTGGAGATTTCACGAACACTTATTAACAAACTCCACCTTGTTCGAGAAACCTCCATTTTCTTTGTCTGAGAACCTTGATCTCTTATTCTGCATGGATTCCCAGCTCTGGATTTTCCTTGATCATCATACTGAGATCAAACTGAGCACCTCCAGGGCTTCCTGATACTTGCTCACAGGTACGCTTTTAGTCAAAATATCTGCAGGATTGTGTGAAGTGCAGATTTTTAAGACTTTGATTCTTCCCTCTGCTATTAACTCCCTGATAAAATGCATCCTTACATCAATGTTCTTAGTACGCTCATGATGTACTGAGTTCTTAGCTAGTGCTATAGCACTCTGTGAATCACTGTGGATTTCCATGACTTCTTGCCTCATTCCCAGCTCGGAACTTAACCCACTAAGCCATATTCCTTCTTTGATAGCTTCTGTTAGTGCTATATACTCAGCCTCTATAGTGGACAAAGCCACCACTTTCTGTAGGCTAGAATTCCAGCTAATAGTAGTACCCCTTGCAGTGAATACATAGCCGGTAATTGACCTTCTCTTGTCTTTGTCTGAAGCGTAATCAGAGTCGCAAAATCCTCTGATTTCGAAACTGTTTTGTTTTCTAAAGCACAACCTCAAGTTCTTAGTCAGCTTGATGTACCTGAGTACCCATTTGACACATGCCCAATGTTCCTTGATTGGGTTTCCCATAAATCTACTGATCATTCCAACTGGATACGCCAAATCAATTCTTGTTCCTAGCATTGAGTACATGATTGATCCAACAGCACTTGCATAAGGTATGGATTTCATGTAGTATGCTTGTTCCTTCAACTCATCATCAGTTGCAGACTGAAGTCTGAAATGGGCTCCGAATGGTGCAGACACACCTTTTGAATCAACCATGTTAAATGTTTTGAGAACCTTGTCCAAATACTCCTCTTGAGATAACTCTAGAGTATCATTGTTTCTGTTTCTCTTGATTTCCATTCCCAAAAGGATGTCATCAACATACAACAGAAGATAAATGTATGTTGCATCACCGAACCTCTTAAAGTATATGCAGTAATCGTACTTACTCATGAGATATCCTGCCTTTAACATCACTAAATCAAATTTCTGATTCCATTGCTTTGGTGACTGCCTTACACCGTACAATGATTTCTTAAGGAGACACACAAATCATAAACCTTTCTTCTCATATCCTTCAGGTTGTTCCATCAAGATATCTTCTTCTAATTCACCATGGAGAAAGGCTGTTTTCACATCCATTTGTTGCAGTTCTAAAATTCCCTCTACCACATAAGAAAGAATCAGTCTTATAGAGACATCTTTGACTACATGAGAGAATATCTCCTGATAATCAACTCCTTCTCTTTGTGAGTAGCCTTTAGTTACTAATCTAGCCTTGAATCTAGTGCTATTGAGACCATATGTTCGAGGTTTTCTTTTGTATACCCACTTGCTGCCAATTATCTTCTTCCCAGTAGGTCTCTTTACTAATTCAAAAGTATGATTCTTCATTTGTTCCTGCATTTCTTCATCCATGGCAATTTTCCACTTTTCCCAGTCTTTATCCATTCTTGCTTCTTGGTAACTTTTTGGTTCAGGGTACCCTCCATCTTCAGCAGCCAAGAGTGCAAAACCAACACTGTCTGAGTCATAATATTTGGAGGGTGGTTTGATTATCCTTTTTGATCTATCTCTGGCCAGCAACTAATTTTCCAAAGATTTACTCTTTTCAGAATCTTCTTCTTCTTCTGAGTTTGAAGATCCTTCCTCAATATATGATAATCTCCTGTTTTCTGGACTCATGTTCTGTTGATCACTTGAATCTGTAACCTCTTCCAGAGATGTTCTGACTTCACTGCTAAAAGGCAGGTCTATTTTTAGCATCTCCTTATCTATGTCTGTTTCAGGGATCTCCTTTTGTGTTTTATACGTTTGGTCCTCCTGAAACACGGCATCTCTACTGATGATACACTTCTTATCCTCCAATAACCAGAACTTGTGTCCTTTGACTCCTGGTGGATATCCTATAAAGATAACTTTCTTGGCTCTAGGATTAAGTTTCCCTTGATCACAGTGAATGTATGCCACATACCCAAAAACTTTGAGATGACTACAGTTAGGCCTTGTCCCTTGCCACACTTCTTTAGGTACTTCGAAATTCAAGGCAGATGCTGGAGTGTGGTTGATCTGGTGTGTTGCAGTGTGTTATGCTTCAGCCCAGAAAGTCTTAGGTAGACCAGATTCAATCAGAATGCTTCGTACTTTCTCCATCACAGTTCTGTTCATTCTCTCTACAACACCGTTTTGTTGTGGAGAGTAAGAACAGGTCTTATGCGTTATCACACCTTCATTGTTGCAGAATTCATCAAATTCCCTGTTGCAATACTCAAGGCCATTATCTGTTCTTAGTACTTTAAGTTTCCTATCTTCTTGGTTTTCCACCATTCTCTTCCACTCAATGAATTTCTCAAAAGCCTCATCTTTGGTTTTCAAAAAATAAATCCAAGTTCTTCTTGAGAAATCGTCTATGAAAGTAATGAAGTACTGACATTTTCCAAGTGACAATGGGACATATGGCGACCCCCACAGGTCTAAGTGTACATAGTCTAGTTTTCCCTTTGTGTTCATCTTTGAAGAACCAAAGGATACCCGATGTGACTTCCCATAAACACACTCTTCACAGAAGTCCATACTAGATATCACCTTCCTGTCTAGATACCCTTTGTTAACCAGAGTTTGTAAGCCTTTTGTCCCATGTGGCCTAGCCTTCTATGCCATAATCTAGTCTCAACATTTCCATTTGCTACAACATTAGCTTCTCCCAAAATCACTGTTCCCTCTAGAGTGTATAGGGTGTTTAACTTCTGTCCTTTCAGAAGTGTAATACATCCTTTGTTTACTCTTAACATTCCATTCCTAGATTGGAACCAACAGCCTAGATTCTCTAATGTGCCAAGGGAAATGAGATTTCTAGACATAGTAGGTACGTACCTTACATTGGTTAGGAGAACCGTAGTACCATCTTTGTTCTTTATTCTTATGGATCCCACTCCTTTTACCTCTGAGAAAGTGTCGTTGTCCATTCTAACTTCTCCTGTATTTGCCTCATCTAAATTGAGAAACCAGTCCTTCCTTGGTGTCATATGGAAAGAACATCTTGTATCCATGATCCAAGCATCCTGAAGATCTTCTGAGACTGACATCAGTGCCTCTGAAACCATCAAAGCAGCCACATCATGAACTTGATTGGTCACGTTTGAAGATTCTCCTCTTTCCACTGATTGATCTCTTCTATTGCGTTCTTTCCATACAGGACATTGCCTTTTGAAATGCCCTTCTTTTCCACAGATCCAGCACTCCTTCTTGCTCTTATCTCTGGATTTTGACCTGTTTCTCGATTTGAAGTTCTCCGAAGACTTAGTTTTCTTGTCTTGTCTCCCTCTTGTATCCTTCACATAAAGACTTTCTGCTACATTCTTTCCTTTCTTACTATTCTGCCCAAGGTCTAGTTGCTTTGAATGGATTGCTCCAATCACATCTTCCAGGGTCAGTGAATCTTTGCTATACTTAAAAGTATCTTTCAAGTGGTCAAAAGAACTTGGCAGAGACATGAGTAGAATGATAGCCTGGTCCTCATCAGGTATAGAAACTTGACATGCTCTAAGTCTGCTATGAGTTTCAGAAGGTCATCTGTACCTTCTTCTACTGTAGCCAAGTCTGAAATTTTGAAGCTATATAACTTTTGCTTCAGATAAATTCGGTTCGGGAGGGCTTTGGACATATAGAGCTGGTCCAGTAGTCTTAGCATCCCTGCTGCAGACTTTTCCTTTATTATTTTTTTGAGAACTTGGTCTCCAACACTGAGTATTATGGTAGAACGAGCCTTTCTCCTCTTTTCTTCCAGTTGTAGGTACTTTAAGGCATCTTCCTTTTCCCTTTCTGGACTTGTAGTTGCAGTTTCTCCTTCCTCTTCTACCACACTCTCAGCTCTTGTTGGTCTGGCTGTTTCTTCTTCTTCTTTTAAACCTTCGAGCAAACCGAGTATCTCAAGGTGACTTAGAGTCTTTTCCTTCCACAGCATGTAATCACCTTTTGCCATCGAACTTTTCTAAATCAACTCTTCCTGAAGTCATTCTTCTCAAACAACCTTTCAGCCGGTAGCTTTGATACCAATTGTTGGTTCTAGTTGTTTATTAGACTTTGTTTAAGAGTGGTTTAGAACTTGAATGTAAAGTAAGAACACACACAAAGTTAACGAGTTTGGTTTAATCAAGAATGATTAAACCTACGTCTCGCCGGAGCTTGTTCTCCGGAATCCACTATCACTTTAAATCAAGAGTTTTTACAAAGACTCACTTTCACTCTTCTCTAACTCTCTGCTCTCTCACTTCTCCCCATGTTTTCTTACAACACTTAGCTCCCTTTTTAAGAACTTCCCCAAGAGAAAACAAAACCTAACAAACACATGTAAGAGATTTCGCCGTTTTGTACTCCTTTTATCTTGGAACTCCTCCATTCTGAGTTCTGGTTGTCGACTGCAGGAAGAAGAAACAGATGCTCTGTTTGTTTCCGTTAAGCATGGCTGCACAATTGTCCTTGTCGAAGTGTGTCTTCCTTATTTTAGAACCCTCTAATGCGGCAAGCGTTTTAGAACAGTTTCCATTTTCTTTGTGTAACTTTGAAGCTTCTAATCGGGTTAGAGTCAACCGGTTTTCCCTTAACCGGTTTTTAAGTAATTTGGAGATTTCACGAACACTTCCTGCTGATGCAAAAGAATCTCGTATTCGCATATTAGTCCACGTGGAAGTCATATGCCACTGTTGATTCCATGTGTACGTTTCCTCAAACACAATCCTATCACACGTTCAACGATAATTATTTTTTTTCTTTGTAATGTGAAATTGAGATCTTTTCAATCAAAACTTTTTGAACCTACTATATTATTATTTTAGAAAAATTTGACTAGATATAAAAATTTGCACTGAAATTAGGTAAATGACAATTTATTGTTCAAAACAAATTTTAAAATTTTTTAACACGATATTAATTTTATATGTCTAAGATATCACTTTTTAATCCTATATGTTTATGATATGATGCTAACATATTTTTTCGTTGTCAGCATAACTGCATTCATATATACATATAATTATTTGTAAAAAGAGAAACCACCGAAGATATATAAACTTGTTTGCATGCGTGTATTTATCATCATCCTAATAACCCTTCTCTCTCTATTTTTTTTAACTGCTCCGTTTTGCTTCGCTTTCCTCCCACCAAAATTGCTGCAATTTTTTATTATCTTTTAAATGGAGATTAACCATATTAAAATAGAAATTAATCAAACTTAATCAGGTCATTGATATTTTAGAATAAATCAATTGCAATTTTCCCTTCAAGGTAACAGCAAGACGAAAAGCAAAGAACCTAATAATACAAATAGATTGCAATGTTTAACAAATGTAATTTAAATGTATTAATCATATTTTACAAAACCTTAAAGCGATAGGATTAATTACTAAGAGCGGTAGAATTAATTACTAAGAGCGATATGATTAATTATTAAAAGCGGTAGGATTAATTACTAAGAGCGATATGATTAATTACTAAAAGCGGCAGGATTAATTATTAAGAGCGATAGGATTAATTACTAAGAGCGGTAGTGAATTTATATCGGATTAAATCATTTAGCTACAAAAAACCCAATAAAATAACAAGGCCCAGGATTCCATATTCAGTACAAAAATCAATTCTGATTCCATATTATTTTCAAACAACAAGAAAATCATGAGATCAAATAATGTTGAATTATAAATTGAAAGAACATATATAATAATAGCAATAAAAAAATGGAACCTCGTGCATCTGAGGTTGTTTCTTAACACCATCCATATGACCACGAAACATTTGGATGTAGCCAATTGCTCGTCCGAATACTCTTCCTCTGGCTCTATCAATAATGGGAAGTTCCTTCGCCTCTAAAAAATTAAAATTCACTGAGTGGAATCATTTCTAGTTCCGCTTCGAACTTTGAAATATGAATTAAATTTTTTCGATTGTTGAAAGAATAGATCGAGCGACTTGAATGTTTTCTGAATAAAAGAGCGGAAGTCGGCAATTAACAAGTGATTGCGAGTTATTCAATTTTTCTCACTTTAATTTCGAATTTTCATTAAATACTAATTACCTTTCATTTTATACGTTTTTGGTTAACTACATCATCTAATATTTGGGTCACAAGTACTATCCATAAATACTACCCCGAGATATTCGGTGGCACGCTCGAGATCTTGGAAGATCGGACATTTTGTGAAATTTTTGGTATCACCTCAAAATCTACGTAAATCGTCCATACCACGGAACTTCGAAGTCGAATTTTTAGGTCTGGACTGAGCTCGTTATTGGGGATACGAAGTACACCTCTAACACGATTAACACTAAATCAGTTGTAAACATGCAATTGAAACAAATTTTACAGAAGAACAAAAAAATTTAATTTGTAAAATATTAATAAAAACATCTTCCACAGATTGAAGAGACTAACCTACAACAACAACAATTGCTCCGCTGATAAGTAAGCATTGTGTCACACCCATCTCCAAAATACATAACATGTGTCATCATATCTACTTAATTTATAATTCATTTGAAACCGCATTTAACATATACGATCTAAATAATAATTTTATTGAATTCTCCAAAACTAAGTTTAAAAATTATTAAAAATATAAGACAAAAATTTCAAAAATTCAATGATTTATAAAATTTTAAAATAAAATAAATAATAACGTTTAAAAATTTCCAAAAACGTAGCACCATCTCGAGTTACTGCACCACTACTATTCAACTCATCTACATCCGAAAACAGGTTTGAGTAACATAATTACTCAGTGAAACGATCATTCTTTTCCACATATCTACATTATACATAGTAATGAAAAGTAGTATGATTGACTCCATAAAAAATAGACAACAATACTAACGAGCTATTTATATTGAAGTAAATTATGGGTCTATGTCCGAAACAATGCTCACCGAAATCCCATGCAACCTAACAATCACTTCCAAGTATACGTTTACTACGTGGTCCACATTGTATGTCTTTTTAATCGCCAAGAAATGAGCTGACTTGCTAAGTCGGTCAACGATTACCCAAACCATATACAACTTGCTAACTTTCACTGGGAGCCCTGTCACAAAATCTATAGTGATCATATCCCATTTCCAGTCAGGAAACAATAGATTTTGTAATAACCCATTAAGTACTCTACGTTCTGCCTTTACTAGTTGGCACGTAGAACACTTTGCTACCCATCCTACAACATCCCAATTTCGGCCATTCCAATGGTAATAATATTTTAGATCTCGATACAAATTTGTCGCCCCCAAATGCATTACGAACGTGAATTGTGTGCCTGCGCTAAGATCTCATCCTTTAGTTCCTTAACATTGGGAACACATATCCGATTCTTGTACAAGTAGGTCTCATTGTATGCGGTATGGTATCCTTCACATTATTATCCACAAATTTTTTTGACTACATCATCTGCTTTTTAAGCTTCACATATTCTCCAAAGTAAGTCTGCCCGATTTATGGTTTCCAATCCTATGACATCTTTGGTAATGGTCGTAACACACAAGCTTAATTCTTCCAAGAAAGCTACTAGTTTCTCAGCTTCCCGTTCCCTTGATATGTCATTTCTCCTTCTACTCAATGCATATGCTACCATGTTAGCCTTACCAGGATGGTATATGATTCTCAAATCATAATTTGCTAGTAGCTCCATCCATTTTCTCTATCTCAGATTAAGGTCTAGTTGCGTAAATATATATTTTAAACTCTTGTAGTTAGTAAAATCTTGGACGTTTTCCCTGTACAAATACGCACGCCAAATCTTTAAAGCAAAATCAACTGCTGCTATTTCCAAATCATGGGTAAGATAATTTATCTCATGTTTTCTCAACTGTATAATCGCATAGGCAATTACTCATTTTCTTACATCAGCACACAATCCAATCTTGACTCTGATGCGTTAGTGTATACAAAATATGGTACCCTTGTCTTTGGCAAGACCAATATTGGAATCTCAGTCAAATGCTCTTTCATCTTCTAAAAGCTCTCTTCACATTCTTTTGTCCATTAAAACTTCACATTCTTTCCCATGAGTTGAGGCATAGGCTTGGCCATACTCGCAAATCCCGCAATGAAATTTTGGTAATAACCCACTAGGCCAAGAAAACTACGGACCTTTATTGCATTTCTAGGTGCCGGTCATCCCATAATCGTTGCGATTTTCTCGGGATCCACTGATACTCCAGTTTCAGACACAATTGTGACCTAAAAACCTGCATTAGCACACAATCCAATCCTGACTCTGATGCATTAGTGTATACAAAATATGGTACCCTTGTCTTTGGCAAGACCAATATTGGAGTCCCAGTCAAATGCTCTTCAACTTCTGAAAGCTCTCTTCGCATTCTTTTGTCCATTAAAACTTCATATCCTTTCCCATGAGTTGAGTCATAGGGTTGGCCATACTCGCAAATCCCTCAATGAAATTTTGGTAATAATCCACTAGGCCAAGAAAACTACAGACCTCTATTGCATTTCTAGGTGTTGGTCATCCTATAATCGTTACGATTTTCTCAAGATCCACTGATACTCTAGTTTCAGACTCAACTGTGACCTAGAAACCCAATCTTCCTCTGCTAGAAACTATATTTTCTAAACTTAGCATATAATTTGTATTTTTGCAACTTTTCTAGTACTACCCTTAAGTGCTCCACATGCTCATGTCGAATCTGAAAATAAATGAGGATATCATCAATATATGCAATGAAAAACTTGTCTAAATGCTCGCAAAACACGTTGTTCATGAACTTCATAAAAGTGGCCGGTGCATTAGTAAAAAGAAATGGCATTACCACAAATTCATAATGACAATAACGCATCCTAAAAGCCATCTTTCTTATATCTTTTTCACCAATCGTAATATGGTGATACCCTAACGTTAGGCCAATCTTGGAGAACCATGAAGCTCCTTATAATTGGTCCAATAGCTCGTCAATTTGTTGTAACGGGATACTTCGTTTTGAAGGTCACTTTATTCAGTCCACGATAGTCAATACAAAGTGTAAAACTCCCATCTTTCTTTTTCATAAAAAACAGAGGTGCTCCCCATGTCTGGGCAAGCCTTTTTATACGACCGTAATGCTCTCGTACAGGTTGCAAGAAACTTAGACATGAAACTCGGCCCTAGGCTTCTTAGGTTGGGTTTTTTGGTGTGTGTGTTGGGTGGTGGGGTGAGGTGAAACACACGAGGTATGAGGGGCCTCGTGATAAATCACAAACTTAGAGCTAGGAGGGGTGGTCTCGACTAGGTCTAGGCGGCAAGAGTTTTGTGGAGAAAAATCTTAGAAGAAAATACTATCTTTGTTAATATCAAAATACTATCTTTATTTTGTCGAACTACAATGTTGAAAGGAGTCTTATTAATATGCTCAGTAGCTTGACCCTTCTACGGTCAACTCAAAAGAAAAATACAAAAGTTAAAAAAGTGCATAAAGGAAAATTACAAAATGAAAACAACCGAAAAGGATAACTACTTAATTGTTCTTGACTCAACAAAAAGGAAAACTACTACTTCCTACTCTGCAAAAAAGAAAAGACAATATATAATTTGGAAACTTACCTTCTTATCTTTCAGCCAAGAAATGAAAAGTGATCGACCTTGTGGCTTGCACGCGCCTAGTCTTGATTTGAAGTAGGTTAATGTATTGTTGGGCCTTGACCTCTTTTGTTATAAGAGCCCAAGCTTCTCAAGCATTTTGATCAGTTGAGAAGCCCTTGACTTGATTATTGCACTCTTGGCCCATTGCTCCTTGTCTTTGGTCTTCTAGAAGCTTTTCCACCCACAAGCTGAACTTGTGGAAGAGTGCCCTTGTTCCATTTTTGTCATTGCTCCTACTGGTAATATTGGGCCAAAACTCTCCTCTAGATCCATGCCCTGAAGCTGGCTGGTGATTTGGTGTGAGTCTTCTTGTGTGGAGCACGAGCTGGCCGTGTTGCCGTGTGAGCCGGCTGTACCGCGGGTTGAGCTGGCCAAGATGTCATCGGAGCCGGTCAGAATGCTAGGTGAGCTACTCCGTGTCGCCAGCTGAGCCGGTGGTATTGGCCACCTCGGTGCTTGTTGGGCCGGCCATTTGGGCCACGACAATGTTGGTCGGCCCGGCCCTATTGCTCATCTGGCCGGTGGTACCGCTTTGGCCCAGCCAAGTCGCCTATCAGGCAGGCCTTTTGGTCGGCCATCTTCATGATCTGGCCGGCCATTTGATCTGGTGTCCTCATCATCTCCTCCCCTTTCAGTAGGTTTTGTCCTAAAAGCTGGATCATCTGCAAGGAACGGAGCTAAATCAGTTACATTGAATGTGTTAGACACAATAAACTCACCTGGAAGTTCAAGTCGGTAGGCGTTGTTGTTGATTCTCTCAAGGATCCTGAATGGTCCATCTTTTGTGGAGGCTAGCTTGGAAATCCTTAGGTGGGGGAATCTCTCCTGCCGTAGGTGTAGCCACACCCAATTGCCTGGTTGGAAGATCATCTCCTTTCATCCCTTGTTGGCATGAGTCACATACTGCCCGGTCCTCTTTTCTAGGTTTTCCGTGACCTTGTGGTGCAACTTCTTGATGAACTCTGCTTTAGATTCTCCGTTTAGGTTGGTCATCTCTGCTGGGGGCAGTGGTGTTTGCTCCAAGGGTGATGCGAACCTCCCACGGAATGCACTTCTGAATGTGGTTGAGATAGACTTTGCAACAGAATGAATCGAAATTCAATCTGTTCAAAAGTTGTGGATTGAAGGGTCACACAGTAGCTGCGGAAAGACTACTGATTTTTCTAAGATAGTAGCTTAGATATTACACACTAAGGCTACTAAATGTTGACTGAAGGATATTACACACCAATAATCAGATGAAGAATAGAATCACTATCAAACTTAAGAAAAGAAGTTTTTTTATTTGAAAAGTTGAATGATGAAGTTTACAAGTGAAAGCCCCTATTTATACTGTTAGGAGACGTAAATAGGAGGAGCCTACAACATTAAAATGGTTGAATTTACAAGGAAAGACTTGACCAAAGACATTGATTTCAGTAACTCTTATTTTTTACTATGAATGTAGACACTTTCCCCCCCTTGAAGACGCCAAATTGGACCAGTTTTAAATGGGCTCCTTTTGATTTTAAGCAACACATTGGGTTGGTTATAATGTGATTCATTTGCCTCATTAAAAACTTTACCAAGAAAACCCAATGGGAGAAAACTTAGATAAGAAAAAACCAGAGTGCTTTTAAACACTTCTTTATTCAAGTCCAAGTGAATTTGTTGTACATTCTCCTAGTTGAACAGGCTGATGATCGCCTCTTTGAGTTTCTTGGCCTTGGATCGGGTTAATGGTTCAGCTGGTAGTGTAAGAGCTTCTTCATGTTCCACTGGTTCATTCCTAGCCATGAGATTCTCCTTTTGTGTTTTTTCCATGCTCACATCATCCCCCTCATCTTGAAAAGGATTTGACCTCAAATCTGGTTCATCTGCAATGAAAGACACAAGATCAGAAACATTGAAGCTTGAACTCACATTATACTTACCTTGAAGATCAATTTGGTAGGCGTTGTTGCTGATCTTTTGATCTATCTTGAAAGGTCCATCAATTTTGGGCATACGTTTGGATTTCCTTTCATCTAGAAATCTTTCTTTCCTCAAGTGAACCCACACAAGGTCTCCCACCTCAAATACCATTTCACGTCTTCTTTTGTTGTCCTTTCTTGCATACTGTTGGGTTCTGGTCTCAATATTCTTCCTTGCATTCTCATGGATCTGTTTAACATTCTCATCTTTTCTTTTTCCATCAATACTAGCTCTTTCACTTAAAGGCAAAGGGGCTAGATCCTACAGAGATAAAGGATTGAAACCGTAAACAATTTGAAAAGGAGAATACTTAGAAGCAGAATGTACATAATGATTATATAGAAATTCAGTATGTGGTAAATATTCTTCCCATGTTCTAAGATTTTGTTTGACTAATGCACGCAATAAAGTAGACAAACTTTTATTAACTACTTCAATTTGACCATCCGTTTGTGGGTAACATGTTGTAGAGAATACCAACTTAGTTCCTAACTTAGACCAAAGAGTTTTCCAAAAGTAACTCAAGAACCTAGTGTATCTATCAGAAACTATGGTCCTAGGCATTCCATGCAAGTGAACTACCTATTTAAAAAGTATATTGGCTATATGCAATGCATCATCAGTCTTGTGACATGCTATAAATTGAGCAATCTTAGAGAATCTATCGACCACAACAAAGATAGAATCCTTTCATGTCTTAGTTGTAGGCAAACCAACCACAAAGTCCATTCATATGTCAATCCAAGGATGAGTAGGAATGGGTAAAGGAGTGTACAAACCGTGGGGTTGAACCTTAGACTTAGCCTATTTGCATGTGGCACACCTTGCACATATTCTTTCTACGTCTCTCTTCATGTGTGGCAAATGGAAATGATCTTGCATTACCTAAAGAGCTTTGGCAACTCCAAAATGCCCCATCAGTCCTCCCCCATGAGCTTCCCTAACTAAAAAGTCATGAATAGAACAGTTAGGCACACATAATCTATTATCATAAAATTAGAATTCTTTATGCCGATAGTATTTTCCTGAAGCAAACTTTCTACTAGCAATGTACATGTCTTTAAATTCAGGATCAGTTTCATACAGCTCTTTAAGTTGTTCAAAACCTAACAACTTAGCATCAAGAGTAGAGATTAAGGCATACCTCCGTGACAATGCATCTGCCACAACATTCTCTTTACCTTGTTTGTATTTAATGACATACGAAAATGTTTCTATGAACTCAATCCACCGTGCATGCCTTTTGTTCAGCTTCTGTTGGCCCTTTAAGTGCTTGAGTGACTCATGATCGTGTGAACCACAAACTCTTTAGGCCACAAGTAGTGTTGCCAAGTTTGCAAAGCACGGACCAAGGCATACAATTCCTTGTCATAGGTTGGATAGTTGAGGGTGGCTCCTCCAAGCTTCTCACTAAAATAGGCTATAGGTTTCTTATCCTGCATCAAAATAGCTCCAATACCTATACCAGAAGCATCACATTCTATCTCAAATGTTTTAAGAAAATTAGGTAAAGATAGAAGAGGTGCATGTGTAAGCTTTTCTTTCAAAGCTTGGAATGAGTTTCTTGAGTTTCTCCCCATTTCAATCCTATGTCTTTCTTGATTACTTCAGTAAGTGTGGCAGGAATAGTGCTAAAATCCTTGACAAAGCGTCTATAGAAGTCAACTAGCCCATGGAAACTTCTCACTTCTCCTACTGTTTTTGGACTTGGCCATTCCTTAATAGCTTTGACCTTCTCCTCATCAACCTTATTACCATCTGCACTTATAACAAAGCCTAGGAACACAATGTTATATGTAAAAAAGTGAATTTCTTAAGATTGACATATAGTTTTTATTTTCTAAGAACACTTAGAACCGATGTCAAATGACTAGCATGCTTTTCTAGATTCTTGTTGTAGATTAAGATGTCATCGAAGTATACTACAACAAAGACTCCTATGAATGCTCTAAGAACATGATTCATCAACCTCATGAAAGTACTAGGTGTGTTTGTTAACCCAAATGGCATGACTAACCATTCATATAATCCATGCTTAGTTTTAAATGCGGTTTTCCATTCATCTCCTTTCTTCATGCGTATTTGATGGCACCTACTCTTAAGATCTATCTTAACAAAGATTCTGGAACAACAATTCATCAAGCATGTCATCTAACCTAGGGATTGGATGGCGATACTTTACCGTAATATTGTTGATTGCTCTACAATCAACACACATGCGCCACCTACCATCTTTCTCTGGCACAAGTAGAACTGGCACAACACAAGGACTCATGCTCTCCCTGACGTATCCTGATGGGGACATCAGGTCGTATGTCCGGCCAGGAGACCAGACTGGCCGACCAGGAAGCTTGCCCGAGACAGCCTGGCCATTTGGCATGTCTGCCGGCCCAAGCGGTACCGCCCGACCCTCGACCAATAGGACCGGACCGATCAGCATTGCCGGCGGAGAGGCCCAAATCTCCGGCCCAAATGGTGGCGATGTGGATGACACCGCCGGTCCCATTGGTGATGCCTTTGACTCCGGGATCAACTTGGCCGGTCCAGAAGGCATTCCGGCCAGTATCTCGCACAGTCCAGCCGGTACAACCGATCCAGCCGAGTACACGAGCATTTCAACTTCTACACAAGGAGACTCGGACCAGATAAGCTACCAGCTTCAGGACATGCATATAGAGGAAGTCTCAACACCAGTGATGCCACCAGGAGCAATGACAAGGAGCAAATCAAGAGCACTCTTCCACAAATTCAGCTTATGGGTCGACAAGCTCCTAGAGGATGATCGACAAAGGACAGTGGGCCAGAGGTGCAAAGAAGAGTCCAAAGGCTTCTCAACAATGCAAGGGACTTCAGAGACTTGGACTTTAGTGGCAATAGAGGTCAGGGCCCAAAGATTCCTAACCCTACTCCAAGTCGAAGACTAGGAGCAAGGCACGTGCATGCCACAAGGACGACCACCTTCCATTTCTTGGCCGTGAGGTGAGAAAGGTAAGTTTTCAATTCGAATATATGCCTCTTTCTGTTTTGCAGGGTAGGATCTAGATTGTTTATATTTTTGAGTGAAAGACATTTTAGGAATAGGTCCTTTTTCGGTTATGCACTTTTGTACATTTTCCATTTGTGCACTTTTGTAAACTTTCCTTTTCTTTCATTGAGTCGATCCTAGAAGGTCAAGCTGTCGAGCATATTAATAAGGCTCCTTCCAGCATTGTAGTTCGACAACCTTTTTGATAATTAATAAAGTGCGAATTTTCTTCTACAGGTTTTTCTCTCAAAGAGACTTGTGCGGTTAGAACCTAGTTGAGACCAGCCCTCCTAGCTCTAAGTTTATGATTTATCATGAGGTTCATCACCCCTCGTGTGGTTCACTTCACACTTCCATCTTTTACCAATCAGAAATCCCCCATCCAGAAGCCTAAGGTTGAGTTTCTAACCTAATCGTCTCCACACAGCCCACGCGCATATAAGCCTTGAATCGAGGCTTGTATCATTTTGATATCACAGCTTAAAGCTCCTTAACCAGGTTGTTTCAATCCTTTCACTAGTCTTGTTTTTATTTCTTGCATTAGTTTAAGTCGCATTCAAGAAAAATAAAAAAAATAACATCAAACTCCACACCGAGTGCATCTAGCTTCTACATGTATCACTAGGGCTTAGATTCACTTTTGCATTGCCATTCACGTTTTCTTTTTTTTTCAAATCATATTTACATTATTTTTAAGTTAAATTAAAAAGAAAAGGAAAAGAAAATAGGAAAAATACCAAAAGAATTCGAATTGGACAGCTAGCACAAGTTGTAGGAAATTTCCATTTTTCTAAACTTTCCTTTTTTCAGGTTTTTCCTTTTTCTCAACTTTTTCCTTTTTGCAAATTCGAATTCCCCTATAAAAGAAAACCCTCCTAATCCACTTAGGACCAAAATAACTTGTGTTTCTTTCTTGTAGCACAATGGCAGAAGAGAATTGATACAAGCCTCGATTCAAGGCTTATATGCGCGTGGGCTGTTTGGAGAAGGTTAGGTGAGAAACTCGACCTTAGACTTCTTGGATAGGGGTTTTTGGGTTGGTATTCAATGGAGGGGTGAAGTGAACCACACGAGGGGTGATGAACCTCGTGATAAATCACAAAATTAGAGCTAGGAGAGCTGGTCTCAACTAGGTTCTAAGCGCACAAGATTCTTAGGGAGAAAACTTGTTGGAAGAAAGTTCTACTTTATTAATATCAAAAAGGTTGTCTAACTAAAATGCTGGAAGGAGCCTTATTAATATGCTCGACAGCATGACCTTCTAGGGTCGACTCAAATAAAGAAAAGGAAAGTTTACAAAAGTGCACAAATGGAAAAGATACAAAAGTGTATAACCGAAAAAAGACTTATTCCTAAAATGTTCTTGACTCAAAAATGTAAAGAATCTAGATCCTACCCTGCAAAACAGAAAGAGGCATATATTTGAATTGAAACTTACCTTACTTACCTCACGGCCAAGAAATAAATGGTGGCCGTCCTTGTGGCATGCACGCGCCTTGCTCCTAGTCTTCGACTTGGAGTAGGGTTAAGAATCTTTGGGCCCTGACCTCTCTTGCCACTAAAGCCCAAGTCTCCGAAGTTCCTTGCATTTTTGAGAAGCCTTTGGACTCTTCTTTGTACTTCTGGCCCATTGTCCTTAGTCGATCTTCCTCTAGGAGCTTGTCCACCCATAAGCTGAACTTGTGGAAGAGTGCTCTTGATCTACTCCTTGTCATTGCTCCTGGTGGCACTACTGGTGTGGATACTTCCTCTAGATACATGTCCTGAAGCTGGTAGCTTATCTGGTCCGAGTTTCCTTGTGTAGAAGTTGAAATGCTCGTGCACTCGTCTAGATTGGCTGTACCGGCTGGAATGTGCGAGGTACTGGCCGGAATGCCTTCAGGACCGGCCAAGTTGATCCCGGAGTCAGCGGCATCACCAAGGGGACCGGCGGTGTCATCCACGTCACCACCAAGTGTGCCGGAAGCTTGGGCCTCTC
This sequence comes from Pugionium cornutum, assembly GCA_018901935.1. Taxonomy (NCBI): domain Eukaryota; kingdom Viridiplantae; phylum Streptophyta; class Magnoliopsida; order Brassicales; family Brassicaceae; genus Pugionium; species Pugionium cornutum. The sequence goes on from CM032155.1 coordinate 19,640,918, forward strand.
CGCCGGCAATGCTGGTTGGTCTGGTCCTATTGGTCGAGGGTCCGGCGGTACTGCTTGGGCCGGCAGGCGTGCCAGATGGCCCGGTGGTCTCGGGCAAGCTTCCTTGTCGGCCAGTCTGATCTCCTGGCTGGACATACGACCTGATGTCCTCATTATCCCCTCTCTCTTCAGTAGGTTTTGACCTCAAAACTGGTTCATCTGCATGGAAAGGGGCTAAGTCAGTTACGTTGAACGTGTTGGACACATTAAACTCACTTGGGATCTCGATCCGGTAGGCGTTGTTGTTGATTCTCTCCAGCACTCTGAATGGTCCATTTCCTCTTGGTGCTAGCTTGGAACTCCTTAGGTTGGGGAACCTCTCCTGCTGTAGGTGTAGCCACACCCAGTCGCCTGGTTGAAAGATCATCTCCTTTCTTCCCTTGTTGGCATGAGTCACGTACTGCCCGGTCCTCTTCACCAAGTTTTCTGCTACCTTCTGGTGTAACTTCCTTATGAACTCTGCCTTGGATGCTCTGTTGAGGTTGGTCATCTCTGCTGGTGGCAGTGGCGCTTGCTCCAATGGGGTGAGAGGGTTGAAGCCGTATACTACTTCAAATGGTGTCTTCTTGGTTGCTGAGTGCACGACTCGGTTGTAAGAGAACTCTATGAATGGTAGGCACTCCACCCAAGTCTTGAGGTTCTTATCTAGTGTAGTCCGGAGAAGAGTTGATAGTGTCCTATTGACAACTTCAGTTTGGCCATCGGTTTGAGGATGGCAGGTGGTAGAGAAGAGTAGCTTTGTGCCTAGCTTCCTCCAAAGGGTCCTCCAGAAATGGCTGAGGAACTTGGTGTCCCTGTCTGATACGATGGTACTTGGCACTCCATGAAGCCGTATTATCTCTTTGAAAAACAGCTCGGCTGTTTGCGTGGCATCATTAACATTGGCACATGGGATGAAGTGTGCCATCTTGGAGAATCTGTCCACCACTACAAAGATTGCATCCTTGTGGTTGATCTTGGGCAGGCCTAGAACGAAGTCCATTGAGATGTCCACCCATGGATGTAAGAATATTGAGATTATAGAGGAGAAATGTGAAGAATTGAATCTGAAAACTCAAAGAGAAGTATGAGAAAATGAGAAATGACTTAGACTTATGGAGAAGAATCTCCTAAGAGTATTTTATACATTGAGTCTTTACAGCCCTTTTATAGAGGATTTACAATGTGAACACAAAAGAAAACGAATTCAAACTTGTGGATGAGTTTGAATAGAGGAGGAGCCTGTCAACAACCAATGAGAAGAGAGGAGACAGCAGGCATGACTGTTTGGTGTGGTTACCAAGACTGTGTGCAGCAGGCATGACTGTTTGGTGTGGTTACCAAGACTGTGTGCAGCAGGGATGACTGTTTGGTGTGGTTGCCAAGACTGTGTGCAGCATGGGCATGTCCTTTTCACCTTGATTCTTCTCCCAAGGTAGCTATTTAACCATTTCAACCATGTGGTTAATAATAACCCATCCTTTTTCATTTCCTTGTTATTCAAACTGAATTTTCGTGCTCACACTTGCCTTGTAGGTCAAGATAGGTCTTATTTGATTTTCCTATGTCAATACTCCCCCTCAAGCTAAAGACTTTGGAATCACCCTAAAGTCTTAAGTTTGGGAACCCAAGGCAACACCTCATTAAAAACCTTATTAAGGAAAACCACTTGGGACAAAACCTTAATAAGGGAAAAAGAGTGTGTTGCTCTTGGATTAGGAGACCTTTGATCATGGGTGTGATAAATCAACAAGCCCAAGTTTGCTAAAGATGTTCTTGCAAACTTTGAGACTTGCTGCCTTTGTGAAGATGTCAGCTAGTTGGTCTTCACTCCTTGTATAACATGGCAGAATGGTTCCATCTTGAACTTTCTCCCTAACCTTATGGCAGTCGATCTCTATGTGCTTGGTCCTCTCGTGAAACACTGAGTTTGAAGCTATGTGAATGGCTGCCTGATTATCACAATGGAAGGTAATTGGCCCTGGTTGTGCAATACCGAAATCTTTCAAGAGTGCTTTGAGCCAAGTTACTTCATCGATCTGGTGTTCTATGCCACGTAAAGGAGGCAAGCCTGCTGATATCTCCTCTGGAAACACATCCTGGAACTTGTTAAGGAGAGTTGCTACTTCAGGAGGTAGCTCTACCTATTCTTTCTCTTTATTCAACACTTTTTGAAAACCATTAGTAGCATTAGATCCTTCGAGGGTAAAGCTCTCCGGACATGGCATGGTTGAATGAGAAAATTAGATTTAATGAGCTTCTTTTCCTTACTCATTTGCGGTTGAAGCTCATGTACCTGGGCAGGTGTGAGAGGAGCTAGGCTGACCTTTCTCCTGTCATGCACGAAAGTGTAGAGATTGGTTCGGCCATCATGCCTGGTCTCCTTGTCAAACTGACATGGTCTTCCTAGTAGAAGATGGCCAGCTTGCATGGGCACCACATCGCACACGACTTGGTCTTGGTACTTGCCCACACTGAATGGCACAGCGACTTGCTCATGGATCTTGAGCTCCACTTTGTCATCGACCCATCTCAGTCTATATGGTCGAGGATGCCTTGTCTTCTCTAGACCTAGCTTATCAACCATATATGCACTAGCAACGTTAGTGCAAGAACCACCATCTATGATGAGGTTACATACCTTGCCCTTGATGGTGCAACGGCTGTGGAAGATGTTCTCCCTTTGGATGGTCTCTGAAGGATCCACCATTGCACTGAGGATGCGTCTAGTGACCAGCACTTCCCCCACATCAGGGTACTCAATGTCACCATATTCCTCTTCTGGTTCATAGTCCTCTTCATCTTGGGACTCATATTCTCTAGCCTCCGTAATCAGCATGACCAGGTTGTTTGTGCACTCCCTTGAGATATGTCCACGACCCCTACACTTGAAACAAGTGATGTCACGTGATCTTTGAGGGTTAGAAGACTTACCAGGCTCTCTCTGGGTTCAGGAGGCTTGCTCTTAAACCTTGACTCGATCTCTATGCTCTTGCCTTTGTCTATGGGCTTGGGAATGTTGCTTGGTGCCCAAGGCGTCTTAGGCTTGCTGCGGATGTCTTGGCTCTTATGTTTGATGTGCTGCTCAGCCTGGACAGATAGGTGGAACAAGTCCTTGAAGTCATTGTAGATTTACCTTTCCACCTTGCGGCTGATCCATTCTTGGAGTCCATCCAAGAATTGTGCCATCAATACTTCTTCATCATCATTGAGCTCCAATCTGTTCCTTAGCTTCTCAAACTCTTCATAGTACTCCTCTACTGATCTGGTACCCTGCTTAAGAGTACTAAAACGACGTTGCAAGTCCCTATGAAAGTAAGGTGGAACAAACCTTTGTCGCATGACATCCTTCATGTCGACCCATGAGTCTATGGGCCTCATTCTTTTCCTCCTTCTGTCAGATACCTCACGATCCCACCAGATGAGGGCATTGTCCGTGAGTTGTGCTACTGCCATTGAGACTCGCCTTGGCCCTGGTTGGTTGTAATGATCAAAGATATGATCCATTCTTCTCTCCCAATCTAGGTAAACCTCGGGGTCTACTTTTCTTGCAAAACTTGGAGGAGTTAGCTTAACATCAGGATGAGTTACCCGGTTTTAGGCATGTTCATCTCCATCCTCATGATGTCTAGGAGGCATCCTTGGTCTCTGGTGAAGACCATATGGCTCGAAGCCATCATCTTCTGCCTCTGGTTGCCGTGGAGGTCCTCTTGGCCTATGGTGATAGTTATGAGGTTGTGTGTCCTCATCTCCATCTGGCTGGGGCTCCTCCTGTTCGTGCCGTGTCCTAAGGTGCTCAGGACCCTCAGGACGGTCTTGCTCAGCTCTCACGTGCCTTATGGCCTGGAATCTCACAGGCCTCTCCACGCGCTCCAATCTCTCGCCTATGGATGCGAGTTGCGTTTGGAGGGTGGTGAACATGGCCATCATGGCTTCGGTTGCTTCTCTATTTTCTTCTGCCATTGCGTGCTACAAAGAAAGAAGACAAGTTATGATACTCCTAAATTATTAGGAGGGTTTTCTTTTATAAGGGGATTCGAAAAATGCAAAAAAGAAAAAAATCTGAGAATTGGAAATTCAAAAATATGAAGATTTGAAAAAAAGGAAATTTTGTTGACAACTATTGCTAGCTGTCCAAATCAAATCCCTTAGGTATTTTTCCTATTTTCTTTTTCTTTTCTATTTAATTTGACTTAAAAATAATGGAAATATGATTCTAACAAAAAGGAAAGTTGAATATAGCAATGCAAGAATGATTCTAGAATCTAGTGATGCACGTAGGATCTAGACGCACTCGGTATGAGTTTAGAAGTTATTTTTTTGATTTTCTTGAATGGAACTTAAACTAATGCAATAACAAGAAACAAAACAAGCTAAAGGATAGAAACAACTTGGTTTAAGAGCTTTAAGCTCTGTTTTAAGCCTCCTGAACCCACCCGTGACCAGAGAGAGCCTAGTAAGTCTTCTAACCCTCAGAGATCACGTGACATCATTTGTTTCAAGTGTAGGGGTCGTGGACACATCTCAAAGGAGTTCCCAAACAACCGGGTCATGCTGATTACGGAGGCTGGAAAATATGAGTCCCAAGATGAAGAGGACTATGAACCAGAAGTGGAATATGGTGACATTGAGTACCCTGATGTGGGGGAAGTGCTGGTCACTAGACGCATCCTCAGTGCAATGGTGGATCCTTCAGAGACCATCCAAAGGGAGAACATCTTCCACAGCCGTTGCACCATCAAGGGCAAGGTATGTAACCTCATCATAGATGGTGGTTCTTGCACTAACGTTTCTAGTGCATATATGTTTGATAAGCTAGGTCTAGAGAAGACAAGGCATCCTCCACCATATAGACTGAGATGGCTCGATGATAGAGTAGAGCTCAAGATCCATGAGCAAGTCACTGTGCCATTCAGTGTGGGCAAGTACCAAGACCAAGTCGTATGCGACGTGGTGCCCATGCAAGCTGGCCATCTTCTGCTAGGAAGGCCATGGCAGTTTGACAAGGAGACCAGGCATGATGGACGAACCAATCTCTACATTTTCTTGCATGACAAGAGAAAAGTCAGCCTAGCTCCTCTCACACCTGCCCAGGTACATGAGCTTCATTAGCAAATGAGTAAGGAAAAGAATCTCATTAAATCTAACTTTCTTATTCAACCGAGTCATGTCCGGAGAGCTTTAGCCTCGAAGGATCTAATGCTACTAATGGTTTTCAAAGAAGTGTTGAATGTAGAGAAAGAACAGGTAGAGCTACCTCCTGAAGTAGCAACTCTCCTCAACAAGTTCCAGGATGTGTTTCCAGTGGAGATACCAGCAGGCTTGCCTCCTTTACGTGGCATAGAACACCAGATCGATCTAGTGCCCGGAGCAGCCCTGCCTAACCGGCCATCCTACCGGATGAGTCCAGAGGAGTCCAAGGAGCTTGAGAAGCAAGTCAAGGAGCTCCTGGAGAAAGGATATGTTCGAGAGAGCCTCAGTCCATGTGCCGTACCAGTGCTGCTAGTGCCCAAGAAAGATGGGACTTGGCGAATGTGCGTGGACTGCCGAGCCATCAACAACATCACTGTCAAGTACCGGCATCCAATACAACGGCTGGATGACATGCTAGATGAGCTGAGTGGAGCCACGGTCTTTTCCAAGATAGACCTCAAGAGTGGGTACCACCAGGTCAGGATGAAGGAAGGTGATGAATGGAAGACTGCTTTCAAGACAAAGCAAGGGCTATACGAGTGGACAGTTATGCCATTCGTCTTGACTAATGTCCCAAGCACCTTCATGCACCTTATGAACCAAGTTCTTAGGGCGTACATCAGTAAGTTTGTAGTGGTTTACTTTGATGATATACTAGTTTATAGTAAGTGCCTACGGGAACACCTCACACATGTTGAGATGGTACTTAAAACCCTTCGACAAGAAGAGCTTTATGCCAATCTCAAGAAGTGCATCTTTTGTACTGATAAACTTGTCTTTTTAGGTTTTGTTGTAAGTTCACAGGGCCTACAGGTTGATGAAGAGAAGATTCGAGCCATACAAGAATGGCCAACACCAGGCAACATCAGCCAAGTGAGGAGCTTCCACGGACTGGCCAGCTTCTATAGGAGATTCGTGCCGAACTTCAGCAGTATTGCCTCACCATTGACGGCAGTAGTGAAGAAGAACATGGGATTCAGCTGGGGAGAAGCTCAGGAGAAGGCATTCCAGGCCTTGAAGGACAGCCTTACACATGCACCAGTGCTAGTCCTACCCGACTTCAACAAGACGTTTGAAGTGGAGTGTGATGCCTCTGGAATAGGCATAGGAGCAGTGCTAACCCAAGGAGGGAGACCACTGGCATACTTCAGTGAGAAGCTAAGTGGTGCCTCACTGAACTGCCCCACTTATTACAAGGAGCTTTATGCCCTTGTCCGAGCATTGGAGACTTGGCAGCATTACTTGCTGTCCATTGAGTTTGTGATCTACACTGATCACGAGACTCTCAAACACCTCAGAGGGCAAACCAATCTCAAGAGGAGACATGCCAGGTGGATGGAGTTCATAGAGACCTTCCCGTACGTCATCAAGTACAAGAAGGGCAAAGACAATGTGGTAGCCGATGCACTATCAAGGAGGTTTGCCTTGATATCAACCATGGAGGCAAAGGTCCTAGGATTCCAGCACATCAAGGACCTATACAAGGATGATCCTGACTTTTCTGAGAGCTACAAGGAGTGTGGCACAGGGAGTCATGGCAAGTTTTACATCCATGAGGGATTCTTGTTCCGAGAGAGAAGGTTGTCCATACCACAAGGATCATTGAGGGAGCTTATCATCCGAGAAGCTCATGGAGGAGGACTCATGGGCCACTTTGGTGTCGACAAGACTCTAGCAGTGGTCAATGAGCACTTCTACTGGCCACACATCAAGAGGACAGTAGAAGCTCATTGTGCAAGATGCATCACTTGCAAGAAGGCAAAGTCCCGAGTGCAACCTCACGGGTTGTATCTCCCAATGCCCATACATTCACATCCATGGGTGGACATCTCAATGGACTTTGTTCTAGGTCTACCCTACATCAACCACAAAGATGCAATCATTGTAGTGGTGGACAGATTCTCCAAGATGGCACACTTCATTCCGTGTGCCAATGTCAATGATGCCACACAAACAGCTGAGCTGTTCTTCAGTGAGATAGTACGGCTTCATGGAGTGCCAAGGACAATCGTATCAGACAGGGACGCCAAGTTCCTCAGCCATTTCTGGGGGACCCTTTGGAGGAAGCTAGGCACAAAGCTACTCTTCTCTACCACCTGCCATCCTCAGACCGATGGCCAAACTGAAGTTCCCAATAGGACACTATCAACTCTTCTCAGGACTACACTAGGGAATAACCTCAAGACTTTGGTGGAGTGCCTGCCATTCATAGAGTTCGCTTACACCCGAGCCGTGCACTCAGCCACCAAGAAGACACCATTTGAAGTAGTATACGGCTTCAACCCTCTCACCCCATTGGAGCAAACGCCACGGCCACCAGCAGAGATGACCAACCTCAACGGAGCATCCAAGGCAGAGTTCATAAGGAAGTTACACCAGAAGGTAGCAGAAAAGTTGGAGAAGAGGACCGGGCAGTACGTGACTCATGCCAACAAGGGAAGAAAGGAGGTGATCTT
>CM032155.1:19657864-19747827 GCA_018901935.1 Pugionium cornutum
CCTGTGAACTTACAACAAAACCTAAAAAGACAAGTTTATCAGTACAAAAGATGCACTTCTTGAGATTGGCATAAAGCTCTTCTTGTCGAAGGGTTTTAAGTACCATCTCAACATGTGTGAGGTGTTCCCGTAGGCACTTACTATAAACTAGTATATCATCAAAGTAAACCACTACAAACTTACTGATGTACGCCCTAAGAACTTGGTTCATAAGGTGCATGAAGGTGCTTGGGACATTAGTCAAGACGAATGGCATAACTGTCCACTCGTATAGCCCTTGCTTTGTCTTGAAAGCAGTCTTCCATTCATCACCTTCCTTCATCCTGACCTGGTGGTACCCACTCTTGAGGTCTATCTTGGAAAAGACCGTGGCTCCACTCAGCTCATCTAGCATGTCATCCAGCCGTTGTATTGGATGCCGGTACTTGACAGTGATGTTGTTGATGGCTCGGCAGTCCACGCACATTCGCCAAGTCCCATCTTTCTTGGGCACTAGCAGCACTGGTACGGCACATGGACTGAGGCTCTCTCGAACATATCCTTTCTCCAGGAGCTCCTTGACTTGCTTCTCAAGCTCCTTGGACTCCTCTGGACTCATCCGGTAGGCTGGGCGGTTGGGCAGGGCTGCTCCAGGCACTAGATCAATCTGGTGTTCTATGCCACGTAAAGGAGGCAAGCCTGCTGGTATCTCCTCTGGAAATACATCCTGGAACTTGTTGAGGAGAGTTGCTACTTTAGGAGGTAGCTCTACCTGTTCCTTTTCTACATTCAACACGTCCTTGAAAACCATTAGTAACATTAAATCCTTCCAGGCTAAAGCTCTCCGGACATGGCTTGGTTGAATAAGAAAATTAGACTTGATAAGTTTCTTTTCCTTACTCATTTGGAGTTGTAGCTCGTGTACCTGGGCAGGTGTAAGAGGAGCTAGGCTGACCTTTCTCTTGTCATGCACGAAGGTGTAGAGATTGGTTCGGCCATCATGCCTGGTCTCTTTGTCAAACTGAGTGATGTCACGTGATCTTTGAGGGTTAGAAGACTTACCAGGCTCTCTCTGGTCACGGGTGGGTTCAGGAGGCTTGCTCTTGAACCTTGACTCGATCTCTATGCTGTTGCCTTTGTCTACGGTCTTGGGCATGTTGCTTGGTGCCCAAGGTGTCTTAGGCTTGCTGCGGATGTCTTGGCTCTTATCTTTGATGTGCTGCTCAGCTTGCACAGATAGGTGGAATAAGTCTTTGAAGTCATTGTAGATTTGCCTTTCCACCTTGCGGCTGATCCTTTCTTGGAGTCCATCCAAGAATTGTGCCATCAATGCTTCTTCATCATCATTGAGCTCCAATCTGTTCCTTAACTTCTCAAACTCTTCATAGTACTCCTCTACTGATCTGGTACCATGCTTGAGAGTACGAAAACGACGTTGCAAATCTCTATGGAAGTAAGGTGGAACAAACCTTTGTCGCATGAGGTCTTTCATGTCGACCCATGAGTCTACGGGTCTCATTCTCTTCCTCCTTCTGTCAGATACCTCACGATCCCACCAGATGAGGGCATTGTCCGTGAGTTGTGCTACTGCCATTGAGACTCTCCTAGGTCCTGGTTGGTTGTAGTGATCAAAGATATGATCCATTCGCTTCTCCCAATCTAGGTAAGCCTCGGGGTCTACTTTTCCTGCAAAAGTTGGAGGAGTTAGTTTAACATCAGGATGAATTACCCGGTTATAGGTGTGTTCATCTCCATCCTCATGACGTCTAGGAGGCATTCTTGGTCTCTGGTGAAGACCATGTGGCTCAAAGCCATCATCTTCTGCCTCTGGTTGCCGTGGAGGTCCTCTCGGCCTATGGTGATAGTTATGAGGTTGCGTGTCCTCATCTCCATCTGGCTGGGGTTCCTCCTGTTCGTGCCGTGTCCTAAGGTACTCAGGACCCTCAGGGCGGTCTGGCTCAGCTCTCACGTGCCTTATGGCCTGGAATCTTACTGGTCTCTCCACGCGCTCCAACCTCTCGCCTATGGATGCGAGTTGTGTTTGGAGTGTGGTGAACATGGCCATCATGGCTTCGGTGGCTTCTCTATTTTCTTCTGCCATTGTGCTACAAAGAAAGAAGACAAGTTAGGTGCTCCTAAATTATTAGGAAGGTTTTCTTTTTGTAAGGATTCGAAAATATGCAAAAAGGAAGAAAATCTGAGAATTGGAAATTCAAAGATATGAAGATTTGAAAAAAAAGGAAACTTTATTGACAACTTGTGCTAGCTGTCCAATTCGAATTCCTTTGGTATTTTTCCTATTTTCTTTTTCTTTTCTTTTTAATTTAACTTAAAAATAAAGGAAATATGACTTAAACAAAAAGGAAAACGTGAATGGTAATGCAAAAGTGAATCTAAACCCTAGTAATACACGTAGAAGGCTAGATGCACTCGGTTTGGAGTTTGATGTTATTTTTTTTATTTGTCTTGAATGTGACTTAAACTAATACAAGAACTAAAAACAAGACAAGCTAAAGGATAGAAACAACCTGGTTTAGGAGCTTTAAGCTCTGATACCAAAATGATACAAGCCTTGATTCAAGGATGTATGCGCGTGGGCTGTTTGGAGAAGTGTAGGTGAGAAACTCGACCTTAGACTTCTTGGATAGGGGTTTTTGGGTTGGTATTCGATGGAAAGGTGAAGTGAACCACACGAGGGGTGATGAACCTCGTGATAAATCACAAACTTAGAGCTAGGAGGGCTGGTCTCAACTAGGTTCTAAGGGCACAAGTCTCTTGAGAGAATAACTTGCTGGGGAAAAAGTTCTATCTTTATTAATATCAAAAAGGTTGTCAAACTACAATGCTGGAAGGAGCCTTATTAATATGCTCGACAGCTTGACCTTCTAGGGTCGAGCCAAATAAGAAAAGGAAAACTTACAAAAGTGCACAAAGGAAAAGATACAAAAGTGCATAACCGAAAAAGGATCTATTCCTAAAATGTTCTTGACTCAAAAATGTAAAGCATCTACATCCTACCCTGCAAAACGGAAAGAGGCATATATTCGAATTGAAACTTACCATAACTTACCTCACGGCCAAGAAATGGAAGGTGGCCGTCCTTGTGGCATGCACGCGCCTTGCTCCTAGTCTTCGACTTGGAGTAGGGTTAAAAATCTTTGGGCCCTCACCTCTCTTGCCACTAAAGCCCAAGTCTCTGATGTCCCTTGTGTTGTTGAGAAGCCTTTGGACTCTACTTTGCTCTTCTGGCCCATTGTCCTTAGCTGATCTTCCTCTAGGAGTTTGTCCACCCATAAGCTGAATTTGTGGAAGAGTGCCCTTGATCTGCTTCTTGTCATTGCTCCTGGTGGCACTACTGGTGTGGATACTTCCTCTAGATGCATTTCCTGAAGCTGGTACCTTATCTGGTCCGAGTTTCCTTGTGTGGAAGTTGAATTGCTCGTGCACTCGGCTGGATCGGCTGTACCGGCTGGACTGTGCGAGGTACTGGTCGGAATGCCTTCAGGACCGGCCAAGTTGATCCTGGAGTTGGTGGCATCACCAAGGGGACCATCGGTGTCATCCACATCCCCACCAAGTGTGACGTAAGCTTGGGCCTCTCCGCCGGCAATGCTGGTTGCTTTGGTCCTACTGGTAGGGGGTTCGGCGGTACTGCTTGGACTGGCAGGCGTGCCAGATGGCCCGGCTGTCTCGGGCAAGCTTCCTGGTCGGCCAGTCTGGTCTCCTGGCTGGATGTACGAGCTGATGTCCTCATCAGTTGGGAACCTCTCCTGCCGTAGGTGTAGCCACACCCAATCGCCTGGTTGAAAGATCACCTCCTTTCTTCCTTTTTTGGCATGAGTCACATACTGTCCGGTCCTCTTCTCCAAGTTTTCTGCTACCTTCTGGTGTAACCTCCTTATGAACTCTGCTTTGGATGCTCCGTTGAGGTTGGTCATCTCAGCTGGTGGCAGTGGTGTTTGCTCCAATGGGGTGAGAGGGTTGAAACCGTATACCACTTCAAATGGTGTCTTCTTGGTTGCTGAGTGCACGGCTCGGTTGTAGTCGAACTCAATGAATGGCAGACACTCCACCCAAGTCTTTAGGTTCTTCCCTAGTGTAGTTCTGAGAAGAGTTGATAGTGTCCTGTTGACAACTTCAGTTTGGCCATCGGTTTGAGGATGGCAAGTGGTCGAGAAGAGTAGCTTCGTGCCTAGCTTTCTCCAAAGGGTCCTCCAGAAATGGCTGAGGAACTTGGTGTCCCTGTCTGATACGATGGTCCTTGGCACTCCATGAAGCCGTACTATCTCCCTGAAGAACAGCTCAGCTGTTTGTGTGGCATCATTGACATTGGCACATGGGATGAAGTGTGCCATCTTGGAGAATCTGTCCACCACTACAAAGATTGCATCTTTGTGGTTGATCTTGGGCAGACCTAGAACAAAATCCATCGAGATGTCCACCCATGGATGTGTTGGTATGGGCAGTGGGAGATACAACCCGTGAGGTTGCACTCGGGACTTTGCCTTCTTGCAAGTGGTGCATCTTGCACAATGTGCTTCTACTGTCCTCTTGATGTGTGGCCAGTAGAAGTGCTCCTTGACCACTGCTAGAGTCTTGTCGACACCAAAGTGGCCCATGAGTCCTCCTCCATGAGCTTCTCGGATGATAAGCTCCCTTAGTGATCCTTGTGGTATGCACAGCCTCCTTTCTCGAAACAAGAATCCCTCATGGATGTAGAATTTGCCATGACTCCCTGTGCTACACTCCTTGTAGCTCTCAGCAAGGTCAGGATCATCCTGGTATAGATAGTTGATGTGCTCGAATCCTAGGACCTTTGCCTCCATTGTTGATATCAAGGCAAACCTCCTTGATAGTGCATCGGCTACCACATTGTCTTTGCCCTTCTTGTACTTGATGATGTACAGGAAGGTTTCTATGAACTCCATCCACCTGGCATGTCTCCTCTTGAGATTGGTTTGCCCTCTGAGGTGTTTGAGAGTCTCGTGATCAGTGTGGATCACAAACTCCTTGGACAGCAAGTAATGCTGCCAAGTTTCCAGTGCTCGGACAAGGGCATAGAGCTCCTTGTCATAAGTGGGGTAGTTCAGTGAGGCACCACCTAGTTTCTCACTGAAGTATGCCACTGGCCTCCCTCCTTGGGTTAGCACTGCTCCTATGCCTATTTCAGAGGCATCACACTCCACTTCAAACGTCTTGTTGAAGTCGGGAAGGACTAACACTGGTGCGTGTGTAAGGCTGTCCTTCAAGGCCTTGAATGCCTTCTCCTGAGCTTCTCCCCAACTGAATCCCACGTTATTCTTCACTACTGCCGTCAGTGGTGAGGCAATACTGCTGAAGTTGGGCACGAATCTCCTATAGAAGCTGGCCAGTCCGTGGAAGCTCCTTACTTGGCTGATGTTGCCTGATGTTGGCCATTCTTGTATGGCTCGAATCTTCTCTTCATCAACCTGTAAGCCCTGTGAACTTACAACAAAACCTAAAAAGACAAGCTTATCAGTACAAAGGTGCACTTCTTGAGATTGGCATAAAGCTCTTCTTGTCGAAGGGTTTTAAGTACCATCTCAAGATGTGTGAGGTGTTCCCATAGGCACTTACTATAAACCAAAATGTCATCAAAGTAAACTACTACGAACTTACTGATGTACGCCCTAAGAACTTGGTTCATAAGGCGCATGAAGGTGCTTGGGGCATTAGTCAAGTCAAATGGCATGACTGTCCACTCGTAGAGTCCTTGCTTTGTCTTGAAAGCGGTTTTCCACTCATCACCTTCCTTCATTCTTACCTGGTGGTATCCACTTTTGAGGTCTATCTTGGAGAAGACCGTGGCTCCACTCAGCTCATCTAGCATGTCATCCAGTCGTGGTATTGGATGCCTATACTTGACTGTGATGTTGTTGATGGCTCGGCAGTCCACACACATGCGCCAAGTCCCATCCTTTTTGGGCACTAGCAGCACTGGTACAGCACATGGACTGATGCTCTCTCGAACATATCCTTTCTCCAGGAGCTCCTTGACTTGCTTCTCAAGCTCTTTGGACTCCTCTGGACTCATCCGGTAGGCTGGCCGGTTGGGCAGGGCTGCTCCGGGCACTAGATCAATCTGGTGTTCTATGCCACGTAAAGGAGGCAAGCCTGCTGGTATCTCCTCTGGAAATACATCCTGGAATTTGTTGAGGAGTGTTGCTACGTCATGAGGTAGCTCTACCTGTCCCTGTTCTATACTCAACACTTCCTTGAAAACCATTAGTAACATTAAGTCCTTTGAGGCTAAAGCTCTCCGGACATGACTAGGTTGAATAAGAAAGTTAGACTTGACAAGTTTCTTTTCCTTACTCATTTGGAGTTGTAGCTCATGTACTTGGGCAGGTGTAAGAGGAGCTAGGCTGATCTTTCTCTTGTCATGCACGAAGGTGTATAGATTGGTTCGGCCATCATGCCTGGTCTCTTTGTCAAACTGCCATGGTCTTCCTAGTAGAAGATGGCCAGCTTGCATGGGCACCACGTCGCACACGACTTGGTCTTGATACTTGCCCACACTGAATGACACAGTGACTTGCTCATGAATCTTGAGCTCCACTTTGTCATCGAGCCATCTCAGTCTATATGGTCGAGGATGCCGTGTCCTCTCTAGACCTAGCTTATCAACCATATACGCACTAGCAACGTTAGTGCAAGAACCACCATCTATGATGAGGTTACATACCTTTCCTTTGACGGTGCAACGGCTGTGGAAGATATTCTCCCTTTGGATGGTCTCTGAAGGATCCACCATTGCAGTGAGGATACGTCTAGTGACCAGCACTTCCCCCACATCAGGGTACTCAATGTCACCATACTCTCCTTCTGGTTCATAGTCCTCTTCATCTTGGGACTCATATTCTCCTGCCTCCGTAATCAGCATGACTCGCTTGTTTGGGCACTCCCTTGAGATGTGTCCACGTCCCCTGCACTTGAAACAAGTTATGTCACGTGATCTTTGAGGGTTAGAAGACTTACCAGGCTCTCTCTGGTCACGGGTGGGTTCAGGAGGCATGCTCTTGAACCTTGACTCGATCTCTACGCTTTTGCCTTTGTCCACTGTCTTAGGCATGTTGCTTGGTGCCCAAGGTGTCCTAGGCTTGCTGCGGATGTTTTGGCTCTTACGTTTGATGTGCTGTTCAGCTTGCACAGATAGGTGGAACAAGTCTTTGAAATCGTTGTAGATTTGCCTTTCCACCTTGCAGCTGATCCTTTCTTGGAGTCCATCCAAGAATTGTGCCATCAATGCTTCTTCATCATCATTGAGCTCCAATCTGGTCCTTAACTTCTCGAACTCTTCATAGTACTCCTCTACTGATCTGGTACCCTGCTTAAGAGTACGAAAACGACGTTTCAAATCCCTATGAAAGTAAGGTGGAACAAACCTTTGTCGCATGAGGTCCTTCATGTCGACCCATGAGTCTACGGGTCTCATTCTCTTCCTCCTTGTGTCAGATACCTCACGATCCCACCAGATGAGGGCATTGTCCGTGAGTTGTGCTACTGCCATTGAGACTCTCCTAGGTCCTGGTTGGTTGTAGTGATCAAAGATATGATCCATTTGCTTCTCCCAATCTAGGTAAGCCTCGGGGTCTACTTTTCCTGCAAAACTAGGAGGAGTTAGCTTAACATCAGGATGAATTACCCGGTTGTAGGTGTGTTCATCTCCATCCTCATGACGTCTAGGAGGCATTCTTGGTCTCTGGTGAAGACCATATGGCTCAAAGCCATCATCTTCTGCCTCTGGTTGCCGTGGAGGTCCTCTCGGCCTATGGTGATAGTTATGAGGTTGCGTGTCCTCATCTCCATCTGGCTGGGGTTCCTCCTGTTCGTGCCGTTTCCTAAGGTACTCAGGACCCTCAGGACGGTCTTGCTCAGCTCTCACGTGCCTTATGGCCTGGAATCTTACTGGTCTCTCCACGCGCTCCAACCTCTCGCCTATGGATGCGAGTTGTGTTTGGAGTGTGGTGAACATGGCCATCATGGCTTCAGCTGCGTCTCTATTCTCTTCTCCCATGGTGTGCTACAAAGAAAGAAGACAATTAGGGTGCTCCTAAATTATTAGGAGGGTTTTCTTTTTATAAGGGGTTTGAAAAAAATGCAAAAAGGAAAAATCCTAAGGAAAGGAAATTCGACTACAAGAGAAAAAGGAAACTTCCTAGACAACTTGTGCTAGCTGTCCAATTCGAAATATCTTAGGTATTTTCCTATTCTCTTTTCTTTCCTTTTTCTTTTCTTTTCTTTTTTTATTTAACTTAAAATTAATGGAAATATGAATTAAACAAAAAGGAAAAACGTGATTGACAATGCAAAAGTGAACCTAAACCCTAGTGATACACGTAGGAGGCTAGATGCACTCGGTTTGGAGTTTGATGTTGTTTTTTTTATTTTTCTTGAATGCGACTTAAACTAATGCAAGAACACAAAACAAAACAAGCAAAAGGATAGAAACAACCTGGTTAGGAGCTTTAAGCTCTGATACCAAAATGATACAACCCTTGATTCAAGAATGTATGCGCGTGGGCTGTTTGTAGAAGATTAGGTGAGAAACTCAACCTTAGGCTTCTGGATAGGGGTTTTCTGGTTGGTAAACGATGGAAGGGTGAAGTGAACCACACGAGGGGTGATGAAACTCGTGATAAATCACAAACTTAGAGCTAGGAGGGCTGGTCTCAACTAGGTTCTAAGCGCACAAGTCTCTCTTGAGAGAAAGCTCGTAGGGAAAAAGTTCTACTTTATTAATAATCAAAAAGGTTGTCGAACTACAATGCTGGAAGGAGCCTTATTAATATGCTCGACAGCTTGACCTTCTAGGGTCGACACAAATAAAGAAAAAGGAAAGTTTACAAAAGTGCACAAAGGAAAAGATACAAAAGTGCATAACCGAAAAAGGACCTATTCCTAAAATGTTCTTGACGCAAAAATGTAAAGCAACTAGATCCTACCCTGCAAAAAAGAAAGAGGCATATTCGAATGTAAACTTACCTTAACTCACCTCACGGCCAAGAAATGGAAGGTGGCCGTCCTTGTGGCATGCACGCGCCTTGCTCCTAGTCTTCGACTTGGAGTAGGGTTACAAATCTCTGGGCCTTGACCTCTCTTGCCACTAAAGCCCAAGTCTCTGATGTCCCTTATGTTGTTGAGAAGCTATTGGACTCTTCCTTGTATTTTTGGCCCATTGTCCTTAGTCGGTCTTCCTCTAGTAGCTTGTTGACCCATAGGCTGAATTTGTGGAAGAGCGCCATTGATCTGCTTCTTGTCATTGCTCCTTGAGGTACCACTGGTGTTGAGACTTCCTCTAAGTGCATGTCCTGGAGCTGGTATCTCATTTGGTCCGAGTCCTCTTGTGTAGAAGTGGAAGTGCGCGTGTACTCGGCTGGATCGGCTGTACCGGCTGGATTGTGCGCGGTACTGGCCGGAATGACTTCAGGACCGGCCAAGTTGATCCCGGAGTCGGCGGTGTCATCAGGGGGACCGGCGGTGTCATTCACGTCCCCACCAAGTGTGCCGGAAGCTTGGGCCTCTCCGCCGGCGATGTTGACCGGTCTGGTCCTATAGGTCGAGGGTCCGGCGGTACTGTCTGGTCCGGCAGGCACGCCAGATGGTCCTGCTGTCTCGGGCAAGCTTCCTGGTCGGCCAGTCTGGTCTCCTGGCTGGATGTATGACCTGATGTCCTCATCATTATGTCACGAGATCTTTGAGTTGGAGTTTTACCTTGCTCTAGTTTATTGCTTTTAGATGTTTCAGAAATGGATTTATTGAATCTGGATTCTATATCGATGGCCTTTCCTTTGTCCAGAGCCTTTTGAGGTTGTTGATTCCACGTAGACTTGCTACGATTTTCTGAGATAGTCTTCCTTTTTATGTGCTGCTCGGCCTGAACCGCAAGATGCAGCAACTCGTCCAGATCCTGATATGTTTGTCCCTCTATTTTTCTAGCAATTCGATCTTGCATACCATCTACGAATTGAGCCATCAAAGTTTCTTCTGATTCTTCGGTCTCCAACCTGTTTCTAAGCATTTCAAACTCATCAAAGTATTCTTCAACAGATTTAGAACCTTGAGTTAGTTTTCTAAATTTCTTCTGCAACTCTCTGTAGTAGTATGCAGGGACATATCTCCTCCTTAGTTGGAACCTCATGTCTTCCCAAGTAGTGATCTGACCATGTCTATGTCTTTTTCTTTCAGACACGTCTTTGTCCCACCAAGTTAGAGCACTTTCAGTGAGTTGTAATACTCAAATATGCATTCCATACGTCTTTCCCAATCAAGGTAGGCATCTTGATTAACCTTTCCAGAAATGTTGGTGTGGTGAGCTTTACGTCTCTGTTTCCATGCCAAGATTCTTTTACTCTATCTTTGTCACGTTGATATTGTCTTCTTGGTCTATGAGTATGATCAGGTTCTGGTGGAAAATCATCTTCTAAGTCAGCTATTTCATCCTCCTCATGATTCACACGTTGGGCATTCGCGTTTCTCATAGGATTTCTGCGTATTGGTGGTGGTTGTTCTATTCTTGTTATGCGATCTTCTAGGTTTTGAAGTTGAATCTGAATAGCAGCAAGCATCTGAGCAGCATTCACATCTACTGGTTCTCCCATAGTCACACAATCTGTCTCACACTAAACAAACAGATCAAGTGGAAAAGAAGTCGAATACACACAATCAAAGACAACTTAAAATGGACAGAACTAGTTGCAGCAACAAAGGAAGTCGAATAGACACAATCAAAACAACTGAAAATCGACAAATCTAGTTGCAACAGCAAAGGAAGTCAAATAGACACAATCAAAAACACCTTAAAATTGACAGATCTAGTTGCAGCAGCAAAGAAGTCGAATAGACACAATCAACACAACTGAAAATCGACAGATCAAGTTGCAGCAACACAAGCTATCAACAAATAATGATGTTACTAGCTTTTAACACACAAAAAAACAGATTGGGGTTTCGATTTTTATTGGTTTTATGAAGAGATGCAGTTTGACAGCAAGTTAACAAGGAAATGACAGAGTAAAAAACAAAAATGGGGTTAGATAAACCTGAATAGGAGCGATTAGGCAGTGATACCAGATGATGGAGGAACAAGAGGACTTGTTCGAGCAAGGGGAACTGCTGGAGAGGATCTAGCTGGCTGTACATCATTTTCTAGAGACTCAGGAGTGATGGGTTGATGGTGACCATTCAGCTGGCTGTAGAGCACTTTCTGGAGGATCTAAGTAAGGATTGAGTAGAGAGGTGGATCGAGATATGCCACACAGATTATGGAAGGTCTGTGATTAGTCTAGAGCACTCAAGCTTCAAGGATTCTCACACAAAAAGGCTGGATGCGTCAGCTCCTTTCAAAGGAAGAAAAACTAGGTTTTTATTTCAGAAAACTTTAGTGATTACATGCTGAGAAGGGACTTTATATACTAGTCCACCAGCAGGTGCCTTCTAGGGCTGAAAATACATTATAATCGAAGGACTAAAACGAAAATAACACAAGACATTAGGACCTAATGACAAATAAAAGAATTTTAAACTTAACACTCACATTCCTGCAAAAACAAGCAAATAAAATTGTTAATTTAAACATAAGAAATTTAAATACGCACCTTGGTTTCTTGTAGCCCCTTATAATGCCTTCTTAAGTTTGTTTAGCAATGATGAAAAAAGTTGTATCTCTAAAGCCTTGTAAAACTGGAAGGAATGAAATTGTTGTAGTCCTTAGTTGTTCATAATCTCCTTCTTGTAATTCTTTCGTAAGTTCAGCTTCATGCAATCCTCCATCTTCTATGATTGTAATGAGACTCTCGATAGACTTGTTGAACATCTTACTAAGATTTCTTGTGCCTGATCTTGTTCTTGGAGGGTGATACAAGCCTCGATTCAAGGCTTATATGCGCGTGGGCTGCTTGGAGAAGTTTAGGTGAGAAACTCGACCTTAGACTTCTTGGATAGGGGTTTTGGGTTGGTATTCGATGGAAGGGTGAAGTGAACCACACGAGGGGTGATGAAGCTCGTGATAAATCACAAACTTAGAGCTAGGAGGGCTGGTATCAACTAGGTTCTAAGCGCACAAGCTTCTTTGAGAGAAAAACTTGTAAAGAGAAAATTCGCACTTCATTAATATCAAAAAAGGTTGTCGAACTAAAATGCTGGAAGGAGCCTTATTAATATGCTGGACAGCTTGACCTTCTAGGGTTGACTCAAATAAAGAAAAGGAAAGTTTACAAAAGTGCACAAATGGAAAATATACAAAAGTGCATAACCGAAAAAGGACCTATTCCTAAAAAGTTCTTGACTCAAAAATGTAAACAATCTAGATCCTACCCTGCAAAACAGAAAGAGGCATATATTCAAATTGAAACTTACCTTACTGACCACACGGCCAAGAAATGGAAGGTGGCCATCCTTGTGGCATGCACGCGCCTTTCTCCTAGTCTTCGACTTGGAGTAGGGTTAGGAATCTTTGAGCCCTGACCTCTCTTGCCACTAAAGCCCAAGTTTCTGAAGTCCCTTGCATTTTTGAGAAGCCTTTGGACTCTTCTTTGCACTTCTGGCCCATTGACCTTAGTCGATCTTCCTCTAGGAGCTTGTCGACCCATAAGCTGAACTTGTGGAAGAGTGCTCTTGATCTGCTCCTTGTCATTGCTCTTGGTGGCACTACTGGTGTGGAGACTTCCTCTAGATGCATGTCCTGAACCTGGTAGCTTATCTGGTCCGAGTTTCCTTGTGTAGAAGTTGAAATGCTCGTGTACTCGGCTGGATCGGCTGTACCGGCTGGAATGTGCGAGGTACTGGCCGGAATGCCTTCAGGACCGGCCAAGTTGATCCCGGAGTCGGCGGCATCACCAAGGGGACCGGCGGTGTCATCCATGTCGCCACCACGTGTGCCGGAAGCTTGTGCCTCTCCGCCGGCAATGCTGGTCGGTCTGGTCCTATTGGTCGAGGGTCTGGCGGTACTGCTTGGGCCGGCAGACGTGCCAAATGGCCCGGCTGTCTCGGGCAAGCTTCCTGGTCGGCCAGTATGGTCTCCTGGCTGGACATACGACCTGATGTCCTCATCAGAGCTTGTCTCATAATAGGTATATTAATGGGCTCTTCCTCAGCTTCTAGTGAGCTAGTATTGATGTCCTCATCAATGTTGGATTCGTATCATTCTGAACTCTAAACCAAAAATTACGGATAATTTAGTGCGGACATGTAAAGTTGATAGACCAGTTTAAATGATAATTCTAAACTGATCATTGGTGCTCTTTGAGTAAGGGCTTATAAATAAAGAATAATGCATGGCATCACGCAGTTTTGGATACAATGATTACTTGGAGGCTTTTTCTTACCTCTTTTGGTCTCAAATGTTGTCACAATATGGAAAACTGAGCTAGTTTAACGTGGGCGTTGGACTCATGTCATTTTTAGCTCTAAAGCAAAAGTTAAAGATGATTTAGTGCGGACATGTATGTTGATCAGCTACTTAAAATGATCATTCGAATATGATCATTGGTGCTCCTTGAGTAAATGTTGATAAATAAAGCATAATGCATCGTATCACACAGTTTGGGATACATTGCATTACTTGGTAACTTTATCATAGCTTTTTCAGTCTCCAATGTTGTCACAATACAGAAAATTGAGGTAGCTTATTGTGGGAGATGGATATGTTTCATTCTAAACTCTCAATCAAATGTTACGGACGATTTAGTGCAGACATGTGAAATTAATCGGCTAGTTAAAATGCTTATTCTAAACAGATCATTAATGCCCCTTGAGTAAACGCTTATAAATGAAGCATAATGTATGGCATCACATAGTTTGGGATACATTGGATTACTTGAAAGCTTTTTCGTAGCTCCTTCGATCTCAAATGTTGTCACAATATGGAAAATTTAGCTAGCTTAACGTGAACTTTGGATTCATGTCATTGTAAACTTTAAATCAAAAGTTAGGTACGATTTAGTGTGGACATGTCAAGTTGATCGGCTTATAAATGAAGCATAATGCATGGTATCACGCAGTTTGGGATACATTGGATTGCTTGTAGACTTTATGTTAGCACTTTCAGGGTCAAATACTCTCACAATAAAGAAAATTAATCTAGCTTATCATGGCGTTGGATTCCTCTCATTCTGAACTCTAAATCAAAAGTTAAAAACGATTTAGTGCGAATATATCAAGTTGATTTACCAGTTAAAACGATCATTCTAAATTGATCATTGGTGCTCCTTGAGTAAAGGCTTATAAATGAAGTATAATGCATGGCATCACGCATTTTGGGATACATTGGATTACTTGGAGGCTTTATCGTAGCTCTTTCAGTCTCAATATGTTGTCACAGTATGGAAAATTGTGTTGGAGTCATGTCATTTTGAGCTCTAAATCGAAAGTTAAAGACGATTTAGTGTGGACATATCAAGTTGATCAACTAGTTAAAATGATCATTCTAAACTTATCATTGGTGCTCATTGAGTAAGGACGTATAAATGAAGCAGAATGCATAACATTATGTAGTTTGGGATAGATTGGATTACTTCCACTCTTTATCGTAGCTATTTTGTTCTTAATTTTTTTCACAATCACTACAAGAAAACATCGATTTTTGGACGACAAAATTGGTTGGCAATCCATCGGATAGAGCAATTTCCGTCGAATTTCCGACAAAAGATATCCGTTGGGACTATTTCATCGGAAACCAATTTCCATCGAGAAATTTTTGGGAATTACCGATGGGTTTGCGATAAAGGAAGCCGTCGGCAAATTTTGATAGATATTCGATGGGTCACTTCCATCGGCAATTAGCGACGGGTTTTGATAAGAGTAGCCATCGGCAAATGCTGACTGATATTCAATGGGTCCGGTCCATCGGCAATTACCGACGGGTTAACAATAAAAGTAGCCGTCGGCATTTGCCAACGGATATTTGTTGGGTCCAGTCCGTCGGCAATTACTGATGTATTTGCGACGGATTTAGTCAGTCAGGTCGTCGATGACTTACGATGACTGGTGCCGTTGGGAATGACAACCGATGGTATATCCCGATGGTTTTTACCCGTCGGGAGTGAACCGATGACATCACGATGAAATAAGCTTCCTGACGGACACGATTCCGTCGGTTTCCGACGACTACATCTGTCAGAAATAACCAAACAATTGAAAAAACTTTTGAATAATTATTTAAAAAAATATTCATTAAAATTTTTTAGAATATATATTTATTGTGCAAATAAAATTTTTAATTGTTAAATTTAATTAAAATTTTTTAATATTTAATGAACATTAAAACAATATAGAAAAATGAGCTATAAAATATTCTGTCTCAAATGCTCTCATAATATAGAAAATTAAGCTAGATTAATGGGGATGTTGGATTCGTGTGATTTTGAACTCTAAATCAAAAGTTACGAACGACTTAGCGCAGACAAGTTAAGTTGATCGGCCAGTCAAAAAGATCATTCTAAACTGATCATTGGTGCTTCTTGAGTAAACGCTTATAAATGAAGCATAATGCATGGCATCAAACAGTTTGAGATACATTTGGATTACTTGAAGGCTTTTTCGTAGCTCTTTCATTCTCAAAAGCTTTCACAATGTGGAAAATTGAGCTAGCTTGACGTGCGGGTTGGACTCATGTCATTTTGAGCTCTGAATCAAAAGTTAAAAATGATTTAGTGCAGACATGTCAAGTTGATCGGCTAGTTAAAATGATCATTCTAAACTAATCATTGTTTCTCTTTGAGTAAATGCTTATAAATGAAGCATAATGCAAGGGAACACGCAGTTCGGGATATATGCAATTACTTGGAGGCTTTGTGGTAGCTATTTTGGTCTTAAATTTTATCACAATATACAATATTGAGCTAGCCTAATGTGGACATTGGATTCGTGTCATTTTGAACACTAAATCATAAGTTACAAACAATTTATTGCGGGCATGTCAACTTGATCGAGCAGTTAAAATGATCGTTCTAAACTGATCATTGTTGCTCCTTGAGAAAAGGTTTATAAATGAAGCATAATGCATGGGATCACACAGTTTGGGATACATTAGATTAGTTAGAGGCTTTGTCGTTGCTTTTTCAGCATCTAATGCTGTCGCAATATGAAGCTTGAGTGCTCTAGACTTATCACAGAGCTTCCATAATCTGTATGGCATCTCTCAATCCACCTCTCTACTCAATCCTCACTTAGATCCTCCAGAAAGTGCTCTACAATCAGCTGAAGGGTCGCCATCAATCTGTTCACCAACCCATCACTCTTGAGTCTTTAGAAAGTGTTGTACAGCCAGTTAGAGCCTCTCCAGCAGTTCCCCTTATTTGAACAAGTCCTCTTGTTCCTGCATCATCTGGTATCAGAACTTAATCGCTCCTATTCAGGTTTATCTACCTCCATTTTCGTTTTTACTCTGTCATTTCTTTTTAACTTGCTAAAAAACTGCATCTCTTCATAAAACCCATACAAATGGAACCCCAATCTGTTAATTTATTTGTTAGAAGCGAGTAACATCATTAGTTGTTGATAGCTTGTGTGGTTGCAACTAGATCTGTCGAATTTTAGTTGTGTTGATTGTGTCTATTCGACTTCCTTGCTGCTGTAACTAGATCTGTCAATTTTTAGTTTTTTTTTATTATTTCTATTTGACTTCCTTTGCTGCTGCAACTAGATTTTTCAATTTTCAGTTGTTTTGATTGTGTTTATTCGAATTCCTTTGCTGCTGCAACTAGTCCTGTTCAATTTAAATTGTTTTTGATTGTGTGTATTCGATTTCTTTTGCACTTGATCTTTTTTCTAGTGTGAGACAGATTGTGTGACTATGGGAGAACCAGTAGATGTGAATGTTGCTCAGATGCTTTCTGTTATTCAGATTCAACTTTAGAACCTAGGAGATCGTATGACAAGAATAGAACAACCACCACCAGTTCGCAGAAATGTGAATACCCAACATATGAATCATGAAGAGGATGAAATAGCTGAATTAATAGATAATATTCCACCAGAATCTGATCATAATCATAGACCAAAAAAACAATGGCAACGTGACAGAGATAGAGTAGAAGAATCTGGGCATGGAAACAGAGATGTAAAGCTCACCGCACCAACTTTTGTTGGAATGGTTAATCCAGATGCCTACCTTGATTGGGAAAGCCGTATGGAATACATATTTGAGTATTACAACTACACATATCAGAGAAAAATATCTCTGGCAGCTGCTCAACTCACTGAAATCGCTCTAGTTTGGTGGGACAGAGATGTGTCTGAACAAAATAAGTATATTATTTTTTTATATTTTATTGGATCATATATAGACGATTATATTTTTTTATAGTGAATCATATATAGATAATTCAAAATAAGGTTTATTTTGAAACACTTTGTGTACTGAATCATTAATGAAATTCATATATTAAGAATAATAAAATAATAGAAATATTAGATTTCCTACATATATATGGATCCGAATTACATTAATTTCAAAATAAGTTATCATTTTAAACATTCAAGAAACAGGTAGTATACATATAAATATTTTAATACTTAAATTATATAAAATATTTTTTCGAAATATTGATTTACGGAACCGATGGATTTCCGACGGCTTTGGTAATTCCATCGGAAAGCAGTCAGAAAACCATCAAAAACGTATTTGCAACGTGGGCAGACTATTTGTCGATCATGCATGTGTTCTAAGCCATCCGACGGATTTTCGTTGGATTTCTGACAGATTTCCGACGGTTATATGCGGGAAACGTAATTCTCAACGCGGGTTTTCACGAAATGTTTATTTCATTCCTGACGGATTCTCGACGAAAATTACCGTCAGAAATATCTAATATAACCTACGGTCGTTTCTTCTCTCTTCTCTCTCGCGTTTCTCTCCAACACAATCTCTTCGCCTCACCGCCCTGTCATCGCCGGAATCGTCGGAAATCGTCGATGTGATCGCAAATCATGTAAGATAACTAGCCTATACATATATTACATAATCTGGTCTTCATTACATATATATACATATATTTGACATTGAAAGTGAGAACAACTCCTACTTCGGTTAAATTTTTTTTTGAATCATTCTGCAAACACACACACATTTACATATTTCTGATGCCATGATTAACTAAATTAAATAATTAAAAGAGGAGGAAGCTTGATATTAAAAAGGCTGTCATTGATCAATATATCAAATTGGTAAGTACGTAGTACTATTTAGATTTTACATAACCGATAATTAGATGTGGTTGAGATATATATCATTTTAGATATATAAAGAATATGCAAGTCATTTCGTTGCTTAAATCTTGACTAACTACACATGTTATATGCAGTTGTAGCTTAAATTCCTTTAATGAGTTATGCATACTTATTTCTATAAAAAATATTACTTGCACCAAAATAATGTTTATTTTGGACCTGCACATACGAATGTATATATATATTATTATGGTGGTCCCTATATTTGCTGGCCAATCGGCTTCTTGAAGTTTTTCTTTGCCAACATATCGATTTTATCCAAACTTTTGATGGTGTATTTGCTGAATTTTGAATTTCGGATGGTTGCATGAGTGCAAACTGTTTGTTTAAATGTCTGAAAATAATAATCAATTATGTTTAAATTATGAGGTGTCGTAACGTCATTATATTAGTTTTCATTCAATGTATCATAAAAATCAAAAACTAAATTTTACTTAACTTTTAATTAAGAAAATCATTTTATTTTAGATGAAATAATATGACTTATTATCTATCTAAAAATTATTCAACTAATAATGAAAATTATAAAATACAACCGATTACAAGAGTGAAAACTAATTAATTTTATATTAAAAATTGGAAAAATTCTTTAAAAAAATTTCTTTAAAATAAAAATAATTGATTATTATTTTAAATAATTTAATATTTCAAAAAAATAGCAAATAGCAAATGTAGATAGACTAACAAAATGTTACAATCATAATGTTTTAAGGTCGTATCAAAAGTACCAAAGACGTGGTGAGTTGTCTACTCCGAGTTGTATACCAACTCAAGTTCTAGAATCAGCAAATGATTCTTTCCGACCAATGACAATTGAAGAATTGGTTCAGCAACCTTGTCGTGAACTTCTTACTTTTCTCGATCCGAGTCGTCAAGAAAATTAGATATGGTAAATGAAATTTTCTATAATTATATTTAAAATAATTATTTTATCTCTATTCTAATAAAAATTCTTACGTTTGGTATTTAAGCAACGGAATAAGCAAATCTATATTAAAGATGTTTCATTCTCTATTGAACAAACCATATACTAGAGATATTCCGTACGAAAAACGTGAGTTTTGGTTCTGGACGTTTTCAGTACGCTAATTTATTTTTAAATATATAATTATTTTAAATAGTTTTTAATTATATTTTTTAGTAATATATAAGTAAATTTTGCAGCAAGATTTTACATGGGATCCCGTGAACACAAAATTTGTGGAAGAAGTTTTTCAAAAAGAGGCTGCAATACAATTTTTCCGCCACATGAACGAGTGGAAACAAAAATGAAAAAAGGAAAAAGATAAACCAAGAGGGTTGATTGAGTCGGATTGGAACGACTTTATTCGTTATTGGAAATCTTCCAGCGCTGAGGTCATCTCGAGGACTAATTCGGGAAACTGGAAGAGCGACCGAGGAGGCAAAAGCATTTACATTCACAATGCCGGTTAGCTCCTGACGGGATACACCATCGGTTCACATTCCCGACGGTAGTGGTCATCGAAAAACTATCCATCGCAAATACGTCGGGAAGAATAGACGGAAGAAATCCATCGAATATCCGTCAGAGTTTTCCGACGGCATGAACCCATCGTCTATCCGACCAAAATTTTGGATGGGAAAAATCCATCGAATATCCGTTGGTATTTTCCGATGGCATGAACCCATCGTCTATCCGTCAGAAGTTTCCGCCGGCAAAGTTTATCGCCAAACCGTCGGTAATTCCCGATCCTTTCTGATACAAGCCGTGACTAAAGGATGTATGCGCGTGGGCTGTTTGTAGAAGATTAGGTGAGAAACTCAACCTTAGGCTTCTGGATGGGGGTTTTCTGGTTGGTAAAAGATGGAAGGGTGAAGTGAACCACACGAGGGGTGATGAACCTCGTGATAAATCACAAACTTAGAGCTAGGAGGGCTGGTCTCAACTAGGTTCTAAGCGCACAAGCTTCTTTGAGAGAATAACTTGTAAAGAAAATTCGATCTTTATTAATTAGCAAAAGGGTTGTCGAACTACAATGCTGGAAGGAGCCTTATTAATATGCTCGACAGCTTGACCTTCTAGGGTCGACTCAAACAAAGAAAAGGAAAGTTTACAAAAGTGCACAAAAGGAAAAGATACAAAAGTGTATAATCGAAAAAGGACCTATTCCTAAAATGTTTTTGACTCAATAAAAGTAAATATTCTAGATCCTACCCTGCAAAACAGAAAGAGGCAAATATTCTTATTGAAAACTTACCTTAACTTACCTCATGGCCAAGAAATGGAAGGTGGCCGTCCTTGTGGCATGCAAGCGCCTTGCTCCTAGTCTTCGACTTGGAGTAGGGTTAAAAATATTTGGGCCCTGACCTCTCTTGCCACTAAATCCCAAGTCTCTGATGTTCCTTGTGTTGTTGAGAAGCCTTTGGACTCTAATTTGCTCTTCTGGCCCATTGTCCTTAGCTGCTCTTCCTCTAGGAGCTTGTCGACCCATAAGCTGAATTTGTGGAAGAGTGCCCTTGATCTGCTTCTTGTCATTGCTCCTTGAGGTACGACTGGTGTAGATACTTCTTCTACGTGCATGTCCTGGAGCTGGTAGCTCATTTGGTCCGAGTCCTCTTGTGTGGAAGTGGAATTGCGGGTGTACTCGGCTGGATCGGCTGTACCGGCTGGATTGTGCGCGGTACTGGCCGGGATGCCTTCAGGACCGGCCAAGTTGATCCCGGAGTTGGCGGCATCACCAGAGGGACCGGCGGTGTCATCCACGTCCCCACCAAATGTGCCGGGAGCTTGGGTCTCTCCGCCGGCGATGCTGACTGGTCTGGTCCTATAGGTCGAGGGTCCGGCGGTACTGCCTGGTCCGGCAGACGTGCCAGATGGTCCTGCTATCTCGGGCAAGCTTCCTGGTCGGCCAGTCTGGTCTCCTGGCTGGATGTACGACCTGATGTCCTCATCATTCCCACCCTCTTCAGTAGGTTTTGTCCTCAAAACTGGTTCATCTGCATGGAAAGGGGCCAAGTCAGTAACATTGAACGTATTGGACACATTAAACTCACCTGGAAGCTCGATCCGGTAGGCGTTGTTGTTGATCCTCTCGAGCACTCTGAATGGTCCATCTCCTCTTGGTGCTAGCTTGGAACTCCTTAGGTTTGGGAACCTCTCCTGCCGTAGGTGTAGCCACACCCAATCGCCTGGTTGAAAGATCACCTCCTTTCTTCCCTTGTTGGCATGAGTCACGTACTGTCCGGTCCTCTTCTCCAAGTTTTCTGCTACCTTCTGGTGTAATCTCCTTATGAACTCTGCCTTGGATGCTCCGTTGAGGTTGGTCATCTCAGCTGGTGGTAGTGGTGTTTGCTCCAATGGGGTGAGAGGGTTGAAGCCGTATACCACTTCAAATGGTGTCTTCTTGGTTGCTGAGTGCACGGCTCGGTTGTAAGCGAACTCTATGAATGGCAGGCACTCCACCCAAGTCTTTAGGTTCTTCCCTAGTGTAGTTCTGAGAAGAGTTGATAGTGTCCTGTTGACAACTTCAGTTTGGCCATCGGTTTGAGGATGGCAGGTGGTAGAGAAGAGTAGCTTCGTGCCTAGCTTTCTCCAAAGGGTCCTCCAGAAATGGCTGAGGAACTTGGTGTCCCTGTCTGATACAATTGTCCTTGGCACTCCATGAAGCCATACTATCTCCCTGAAGAACAGCTTAGCTGTTTGGGTGGCATCATTGACATTGGCACATGGGATGAAGTGTGCCATCTTGGAGAATCTGTCCACCACTACAAAGTTTGCATCTTTGTGGTTGATCTTGGGCAGACCTAGAACAAAGTCCATAGAGATGTCCACCCATGGATGTGTGGGTATGGGCAGTGGGAGATACAACCCGTGAGGTTGCACTCGGGACTTTGCCTTCTTGCAAGTGATGCATCTTGCACAATGAGCTTCTACTGTCCTCTTGATGTGTGGCCAGTAGAAGTGCTCCTTGACCACTGCTAGAGTCTTGTCGACACCAAAGTGGCCCATGAGTCCTCCTCCATGAGCTTCTCGGATGATAAGCTCTCTTAATGATCCTTGTGGTATGCACAGCCTTCTTTCTCGGAACAAGAACCCCTCATGGATGTAGAACTTGCCATGACTCCCTGTGCCACACTCCTTGTAGCTCTCAGCAAAGTCAGGATCATCCTTGTATAGGTCCTTGATGTGCTCAAACCCTAGGACCTTTGCCTCCATGGTTGATATCAAGGCAAACCTCCTTGATAGTGCATCGGCTACCACATTATCCTTGCCCTTCTTGTACTTGATGACGTACGGGAAGGTCTCAATGAATTCCATCCACCTGGCATGTCTCCTCTTGAGATTGGTTTGCCCTCTGAGGTGTTTGAGAGTCTCATGATCAGTGTGGATCACAAACTCCTTGGACAGCAAGTAATGCTGCCAAGTCTCCAATGCTCGGACAAGGGCATAAAGCTCCTTGTCATAAGTGGGGTAGTTCAGTGAGGCACCACCTAGCTTCTCACTGAAGTATGCCACTGGTCTCCCTCCTTGGGTTAGCACTGCTCCTATGCCTATTCCAGAGGCATCACACTCCACTTCAAACGTCTTGTTGAAGTCGGGCAGGACTAGCACTGGTGCATGTGTAAGGCTGTCCTTCAAGGCCTGGAATGCCTTCTCCTGAGCTTCTCCCCAGCTGAATCCCACGTTCTTCTTCACTACTGCCGTCAGTGGTGAGGCAATACTGCTGAAGTTGGGCACGAATCTCCTATAGAAGCTGGCCAGTCCGTGGAAGCTCCTTACTTGGCTGATGTTTCCTGGTGTTGGCCATTCTTGTATGGCTCGAATCTTCTCTTCATCAACCTGTAGGCCCTGTGAACTTACAACAAAACCTAAAAAGACAAGCTTATCAGTACAAAAGGTGCACTTCTTGAGATTGGCATAAAGCTCTTCTTGTCGAAGGGTTTTAAGTACCATCTCAAGATGTGTGAGGTGTTCCGTAGGCACTTACTATAAACTAGTATATCATCAAAGTAAACTACCACAAACTTACTGATGTACGCCCTAAGAACTTGGTTCATAAGGCGCATGAAGGTGCTTGGGGCATTAGTCAAGCCGAATGGCATGACTGTCCACTCGTAGAGCCCTTGCTTTGTCTTGAAAGCAGTCTTCCACTCATCACCTTCCTTCATTCTTACCTGGTGGTATCCACTTTTGAGGTCTATCTTGGAGAAGACCGTGGCTCCACTCAGCTCATCTAGCATGTCATCCAGTCGTGGTATTGGATGCCTGTACTTGACTGTGATGTTGTTGATTGCTCGGCCGTCCACGCACATGCGCCAAGTCCCATCCTTCTTGGGCACTAGTAGCACTGGTATGGCACATGGACTGAGGCTCTCCCGAACATATCCTTTCTCCAGGAGTTCCTTGACTTGCTTCTCAAGCTCCTTGGACTCCTCTGGACTCATCCGGTAGGCTGGCCGGCTGGGCAGGGCTGCTCCGGGCACTAGATCAATCTGGTGTTCTATGCCACGTAAAGGAGGCAAGCCTGCTGGTATCTCCTCTGGAAATACATCCTGGAATTTGTTGAGGAGTGTTGCTACGTCATGAGGTAGCTCTACCTGTCCCTGTTCTATACTCAACACTTCCTTGAAAACCATTAGTAACATTAAGTCCTTTGAGGCTAAAGCTCTCCGGACATGACTAGGTTGAATAAGAAAGTTAGACTTGACAAGTTTCTTTTCCTTACTCATTTGGAGTTGTAGCTCATGTACTTGGGCAGGTGTAAGAGGAGCTAGGCTGATCTTTCTCTTGTCATGCACGAAGGTGTATAGATTGGTTCGGCCATCATGCCTGGTCTCTTTGTCAAACTGCCATGGTCTTCCTAGTAGAAGATGGCCAGCTTGCATGGGCACCACGTCGCACACGACTTGATCCTGGTACTTGCCCACACTGAATGGTACAATGACTTGTTCATGGATCTTTAGCTCCAATTTGTCATCGAGCCATCTCAGTCTATATGGTCGAGGATGCTTTGTCTTCTCTAGACCTAGCTTATCAACCATATATGCACTAGCAATGTTAGTGCAAGAACCACCATCTATGATGAGGTTACATACCTTGCCCTTGATGGTGCAACGGCTGTGGAAGATGTTCTCCCTTTGGATGGTCTCTGAAGGATCCACCATTGCACTGAGGATACGTCTAGTGACCAGTACTTCCCCCACATCAGGGTACTCAATGTCACCATACTCTCCTTCTGGTTCATAGTCCTCTTCATCTTGGGACTCATATTCTCCTGCCTCCGTAATCAGCATGACTCGCTTGTTTGGGCACTCCCTTGAGATGTGTCCACGTCCCCTGCACTTGAAACAAGTTATGTCACGTGATCTTTGAGGGTTAGAAGACTTACCAGGCTCTCTCTGGTCACGGGTGGGTTCAGGAGGCTTGCTCTTGAACCTTGACTCAATCTCTATGATCTTGCCTTTGTCTATGGTCTTGGGCATGTTGCTTGGTGCCCAAGGTGTCTTAGGCTTGCTGCGGATGTCTTGGCTCTTATCTTTGATGTGCTGCTCAGCTTGCACAGATAGGTGGAATAAGTCTTTGAAGTCATTGTAGATTTGCCTTTCCACCTTGCGGCTGATCCTTTCTTGGAGTCCATCCAAGAATTGTGCCATCAATGCTTCTTCATCATCATTGAGCTCCAATCTGGTCCTTAACTTCTCGAACTCTTCATAGTACTCCTCTACTGATCTGGTAGCCTGCTTAAGAGTACGAAAACGACGTTTCAAATCCCTATGAAAGTAAGGTGGAACAAACCTTTGTCGCATGAGGTCCTTCATGTCGACCCATGAGTCTACGGGTCTCATTCTCTTCCTCCTTGTGTCAGATACCTCACGATCCCACCAGATGAGGGCATTGTCCGTGAGTTGTGCTACTGCCATTGAGACTCTCCTAGGTCCTGGTTGGTTGTATTGATCAAAGATATGATCCATTCTCCTCTCCCAATCTAGGTAAGCCTCGGGGTCTACTTTTTCTGCAAAATTTGGAGGAGTTAGTTTAACATCAGGATGAATTACCCGGTTGTAGGTGCGTTCATCTCCATCCTCATGATGTCTTGGAGGCATTCTTGGTCTCTGGTGAAGACCATATGGCTCAAAGCCATCATCTTCTGCCTCTGGTTGCCGTGGAGGTCCTCTCGGCCTATGGTGATAGTTATGAGGTTGTGTGTCCTCATCTCCATCTGGCTGGGGTTCCTCCTGTTCGTGCCGTGTCCTAAGGTGCTCAGGACCCTCAGGACGGTCTTGCTCAGCTCTCACGTGCCTTATGGCCTGGAATCTCACCGGTCTTTCCACGCGCTCCAACCTCTCGCCTATGGATGCGAGTTGTGTTTGGAGTGTGGTGAACATGGCCATCATGGCTTCGGTTGCTTCTCTTTTTTCTTCTCCCATGGTGTTCTACAAAGAAGGAAGACAAGTTAGGATGCTCCTAAATTGTTAGGAGGGTTTTCTTTTTATAAGGGGTTCGAAAAAATGCAAAAAGGAAAAATCCTAAGGAAAGGAAATTCGAATAAAAGGAAAAAGGAAACTTCCTAGACAACTTGTGCTAGCTGTCCAATTCGAAATCTTTTGGGTATTTTCCTATTTTCTTTTCTTTTCTTTTTGTTTTCTTTTTAATTTAACTTAAAATTAATGGAAATATGAATTAAACAAAAAGGAAAACGTGAATGGCAATGCAAAAGTGAATCTAAACCCTAGTGATACACGTAGAAGGCTAGATGCACTCGGTTTGGAGTTTGAGGTTATTTTTTTTATTTTTCTTGAATGCGAATTAAACTAATGCAAGAACTAAAAACAAAACAAGCAAAAGGATAGAAACAACCTGGTTTAGGAGCTTTAAGCTCTGATACCAAAATGATACAAGCCTTGACTCAAGGATGTATGCGCGTGGGCTGTTTGTAGAAGATTAGGTGAGAAACTCAACCTTAGGCTTCTGGATGGGGGTTTTCTGGTTGGTAAAAGATGGAAGGGTGAAGTGAACCACACGAGGGGTGATGAACCTCGTGATAAATCACAAACTTAGAGCTAGGAGGGCTGGTCTCAACTAGGTTCTAAGCGCACAAGCTTCTTTGAGAGAATAACTTGTAAAGAAAATTCGATCTTTATTAATTAGCAAAAAGGGTTGTCGAACTACAATGCTGGAAGGAGCCTTATTAATATGCTCGACAGCTTGACCTTCTAGGGTCGACTCAAACAAAGAAAAGGAAAGTTTACAAAAGTGCACAAAAGGAAAAGATACAAAAGTGTATAACCGAAAAAGGACCTATTCCTAAAATGTTTTGACTCATAAAAGTAAATATTCTAGATCCTACCCTGCAAAACAGAAAGAGGCAAATATTCTTATTGAAAACTTACCTTAACTTACCTCATGGCCAAGAAATGGAAGGTGGCCGTCCTTGTGGCATGCACGCGCCTTGCTCCTAGTCTTCGACTTGGAGTAGGGTTAAAAATCTTTGGGCCCTGACCTCTCTTGCCACTAAAGCCCAAGTCTCTGATGTTCCTTGTGTCGTTGAGAAGCCTTTGGACTCTAACTTGCTCTTCTGGCCCATTGTCCTTAGCTGCTCTTCCTCTAGGAGCTTGTCGACCCATAAGCTGAATTTGTGGAAGAGTGCCCTTGATCTGCTTCTTGTCATTGCTCCTTGAGGTACCACTGGTGTAGATACTTCTTCTAGGTGCATTTCCTGGAGCTGGTAGCTCATTTGGTCTGAGTCCTCTTGTGTGGAAGTGGAATTGCGCGTGTACTCGGCTGGATCGGCTGTACCGGCTGGATTGTGTGCGGTACTGGCCGCGATGCCTTCAGGACCGGCCAAGTTGATCCCGGAGTTGGCGGCATCACCAGAGGGACCGGCGGTGTCATCCACGTCCCCACCAAGTGTGCCGGGAGCTTGGGTCTCTCCGCCGGCGATGCTGACCGGTCTGGTCCTATAGGTCGAGGGTCCGGCGGTACTGCCTGGTCCGGCAGACGTGCCAGATGGTCCTGCTATCTCGGGCAAGCTTCCTGGTCAGCCAGTCTGGTCTCCTGGCTGGATGTACGACCTGATGTCCTCATCACTTTCCCGATGAAAATTGATTTCTGAGGAAATAGTCCCGATGGACATTTGTTGTTGGAAAGTAGACGAGAATTGATATTACCGATGGATTTCCGACGAAATTGGCCGTCGGGAATTTGATGTTTTCTTGTAGTGAAAGGCTACTATGCAAGAGAATGCCCAAACCAGAGAGTTATGATCCTTATATCAAATGGCGAATATGATTCTCAAGATGAAGAGGAGTATGAAACAGAGAACTCTGAGGAAGAAATTATGGACTATCCTGATATCGGAGAGCTTCTAGTTACAAGGAGATCTCTTAGTGCTCTTTTTGAACCAGAAACTATACAAAGAGAAAATATTTTCCATTCTCGGTGCACAATACACTCTAAGGTATGTAGCTTGATCATAGATGGTGGTTCTTGTGCTAACGTAGCCAGCAAGTATTTGGTTGATAAGCCAGGGTTACAAAAGACAAAGCATCCTCGACCATACAAGATCAAATGGTTGAATGATGAAAATGAGCTAAAAATCACAGAACAAGTCACCATACCATTCAGCATAGGCAAGTATGCAGATCAAGTTGTGTGTGATGTGGTGCCTATGCAAGCTGGACATCTACTTCTAGGTCGTCCATGACAATTTGACAGAAAAGCATTACACAATGGATGCACCATTCACTATACCTTCATGCACAATAACAAGAAACATAGCTTAGCACCTTTAACCCCACAGGAAGTGCATGAGATGCAATGAACTATGTCTAAAGGAGAAAAGCTAAATAAAACTAACATTTATGTAACACCTGCCACTATTTTGAAAATCTCTTGATTTTAAAGAACATGTGATACCTTCTTTAAAGAAGTGTTGTTTTCAGGACAAGAAAAAGAGGAACTCCATGCTGGTGTTCTAGAGCTTCGTTACAAATTCACTGATGTTTTTCCAGAAGTGATACAACCAGGATTGCCACCTATAAGAGGAATCGAGCATCAGATTGATCTTGTTCCTAGAGCACCATTGCCAAACCGAGCTGCCTATAGAGTGAATCCAGAAGAAGCAAAAGAGCTGGAAAGACAAGTACAAGCCTTAATGTCTAAGGGCTATATCTGAGAAAGTCTAAGCCCATGTGTTGTTCCTTTTCTTCTAGTGCCTAAGAAAGATGGAACTTGGAGAATCTGTGTTGATTGTATAGCAATCAACAATATCACTGTCACACACCAACATTCAATTCCAAGACTTCATGACATGCTAGATGAACTCAATGGAGCAGATATCTTCTCAAAAATTGAATTAAGAAGTGGATATCATCAGGTGAGAATGAAAGAAGGTGATGAATGGAAGACAATGTTTAAAACAAAACAAGGATTGTATGAATAGCTAGTAATGCCATTAGGACTCACAATGTTTATTTTGATGACATTCTAATCTATAGCTCTATTCCTGAATATCACTTACGACATATTGAGCAGGTGCTTGAAACGCTTAAGGCTGAAAACCTTTATGCTAACCTTAAGAAATGTACTTTCTGCAATGATCAAGTTGTATTCCAAGGATTTGTTGTAAGTTCTCAGGGCTTCAAGGTTGATGAAGAAAAGATCAAAGCAATTCAAGATTGGCCAACCCCAACAACAATCGGACATGTGAGGAGTTTCCATGCAGTGGCTAGTTTCTATAGAAGATTTGTCAAGGACTTTAGTACTGTTGCTGCACCCCTCACTTCAGTAATTAAGAAGAATGTGGAATTCTAATGGGGAGCAGCACAAGAGAAGGCCTTCAACAAGCTGAAAGATAGTCTCAGCTTGACAACCCCAACAACCATTCAAGATTGGTCAACCCCAAGAACAATCGGACATGTGAGGAGTTTCCATGGAGTGGCTAGTTTCTACAAAAGATTTGTCATGGACTTTAGTACTGTACCCTCACTTCAGTAATTAAGAAGAATGTGTCATTGGAATGGGACCGGCACAAGAGATGGCATTCAACAAGCTGAAAGATAGTCTCACACATGCACCTGTTTTGGGAGGAAAACCAGTGGCTTACTTCAGTGAGAAACTTAGTGGAGCTTCACTTAACTACCCCACATATGATAAAGAGCTCTATGTTTTGGTAAGGTCTCTTGAAACTTGGCACCAATACCTACTGTCAAAGGAGTTTGTTATTCATACAGATCATGTGACGCTCAAGCGCTTAAGAAGACAAACTAAGTTTAAGAAGAGGCATGCAAAGTGGCTTGAATTTGTGGAGACTTTTCCCTATGTGATCAAATATAAGAAGGTAAATATAACGTTGTGGCTGACGCTTTATCAAGGAGACATGCTCTCATCAGCACAATGGAAGCTAAGATTATGGGATTTGAACACATCAAGGCAATGTATAAGACTGATCCAGATTTTCAAGAAATGTTTAAGGAGACCAACAACGCTGCATCCGATATGTTTTATCAACATGATGGATTTTTGTTTGAGGAAAAGCGTCTTTGTATTCCTCAAGGATCAATGAGAGAACTACTGATTGGAGAAGCTCATGGAGGACGACTCATGGGACATTTTGGACGAGATAAAACATTGAGTGTACTTATGGAACATTTCTTCTGGCCACGTCTAAAACAAGATGTTGAAAGATTCCGTGCTAACTGCATCAGTTGCTTGAAAGCAAAATCCAGGTCACACCCCTATGGTTGTTATATGCCTTTGCCCATTCCTAACCTACCTTGGGTAGATATCTCTATGGACTTTGTCTTAGGTCTGCCGAAGATCAACCACAAGGATTCCATATTTGTAGTTGTACACAGGTTCTCAAAGATCGCTCATTTTATACCATGTTACAAGACTAATGATGCTACGCAAATAGCTGATCTTTTTTTAAGAAGTAGTGCACCTACGTGTAGTTCCCAGAACAATCATTTCAGATCGTGACACCAAATTTCTAACTCATTTCTAGAAGTTAATATGGAAAAAATTGGGAACTAAGCTTCTCTTCTCAACTACTTGCCTCCCACATACGGATGGTCAAACAGAGGAAGTAAACCGAACTCTTTTAACATTTTTGAGAGCCACGGTCGGTAAGAATCTAAGAAACTGATTGTCTTGCTTACCTTACATTGAGTTTGCTTAAACTCATGCTAAACATTCAGCAAATAAACTTTCTCCTTTTGAAGTGGTTAATGGATTTACTCCTACTACCCCACGGGATCTTATACCTTTACCTCAAGATGATATGTCTACTGAAGGAGAAACCAGGGCAGATTATGTTAAGAAGATTCATCAAAAGGTCAAGGACAACTTGGAAAAGAGAACCGAGTAGTACAAAAGAAATGCAGATAAACACCAAAAAGACATATCCTTTGAACCTTGAGGGGTCTGGTTGCACATGAGACATGAAAGATTCCCTAACCAATGAAAATCCAAGCTTTCCCCAAGAGATGGTCCTTTTCGTGTTTTAAAGAAGGTCAACAACAATGCCAATAAGTTTGAGCTACCAGGTGGGATGACCATATCTCCTACTTTTAATATTACTGATCTTGCTCTTTTTCATGCAGATGTACCTGTTCTGAGGACACAACCTTTTCAAGAGGGAGGAGATGATGTGGACATCAATACCAGCTCTCTAGAAGCTGTGGAAGAGCCCATTAATGTACCTATTATGAGACAAGCTCCAAGAATAAGATCAGGCATGAGAAACCTTAGTAAGATGTTCAACAATTCTGTGGAAAGTCTCAAAACAATTATAGAAGATGGAGAATTCCATGAAGCTGAACTTACTAAAGAATTACAAGAAGGAGAGTATGAACAACTAAAGACTACAACAATTTCATTCCTTCCAGTTTTACAAGGCTTCAGAGATATAAGCTTGTTCATCATTGCTAAACAAACTTAAGAATGCATTATAAAGAGATACAAGAGACCAACATGCGTATTTAAAATTCCTATATTTCAATTAACAAGTTTTTTTGCTTGTTTTTGCTGGAATGTGACTATTATGTTTAAGAGTCTTTTATTTGTTATTAGGTACTAATGTTTTGTTGTTATTTTCACTATAGTCTTTCCTGTATTTTCAGTCCTAGAAGGCACCTGCAGCTGAACTAGTATATAAAGTCCCTTCTCAGCATGTAATCACTTAAGTTTTATGAAATAAAAACCTAGTTTTTCTTCCTTTAAAAGGAGCTGATGCCTCCAGCCTTCTTGTGTGAGAATCCTTGAATCGTGAGTGCTCTAGACTTATCACAGACCTTCCATAATTTGTGTGGCGTCTCTCGATCCACCTCTCTACTCAATCCTCACTTAGATCCTCCAGAAAGTGCTCTACCACCAGCTGAAGGGTCACCATCAATCTGTTCATCAACCCATCACTCCTGAGTCTTTCTAGAAAGTGATGTACAGCCACCTAGAGCCTCTCCAGCAGTTCCTCTTGCTTGAACAAGTCCTCTTGTTCCTGCATCATCTGGTATCAGAGCTTAATCGCTCCTATTCAGGTTTATCTACCCCCATTTTCGTTTTTACTCTGCAATTTCTTTGTTAACTTGCTATCAAACTGAATCTCTTCATAAAACCCATAAAAATCAAACCCCAATCTGTTGTTTTGTGTGTTAGAAGCTAGTAACATCATTAGATGTTGATAGCTTGTGTTGCTGCAACTAGATCTGTTGAATTTCAGTTGTGTTGATTGTGTCTATTCGATTTTCTTGCTGCTGCAACTAGATCTGTCACTTTTTAGTTGTTTTTGATTGTGTCTATTTGACTTCTTTTGCTGCTGCAACTAGATTTATCGATTTTCAGTTGTTTTGATTGTGTCTATTCGACTTTCTTTGCTGTTGTAACTAGTTCTGTCCATTTTAAGTTTTTTTTATTGTGTGTATTCGATTTCTTTTGCATTTGATCTTTTTTTAGTGTGAGACAGATTGTGTGACTATGGGAGAACCAGTAGATGTGAATGTTGCTCAGATGGTTGCTGTTATTCAGATTCAACTTCAGAACCTAGGAGATCGCATGACAAGAATAGAACAACCACCACCAATTTGTAGAAATCCTATCAGAAATGTGAATGCCCAACATGTTAATCATGAAGAGCATGAAATAGTTGACTTAGAATATGATCTTCCACCAGAACCTGATCATAATCATAGACGAAAAAGACAATATCAACGTGACAAAGGTAGAGTAGAAGAATCTTGGCATGGAAATAGAGCTGTAAAGCTCACCGCACCAACCTTTGTTGGAAAGGTTAATCCAGATGACTACCTGGATTGGGAAAGGCGTATGGAATACATATTTGAGTATTACAACTACTCAGATCAGAGAAAAGTATCTCTAGCAGCTGCTCAACTCACTGAAAGCACTCTAGATTGGAGGGACAGAGATGTGTCTGAAAGAAGATGACATAGACATGGTCATATCACTACCTGGGAAGACATGAGGTTCCAACTAAGGAGGAGATATTTCCCTACATACTACTACAGAGAGTTGCAGAAGAAATTTAGAAAGCTAACTCAAGGTTCTAAATCTGTTGAAGAACACTTTGATGGTTTGAAATGCTTAGAAACAGGTTGAAGACCGAAGATTTAGAAGAAACTTTGATGGCTCCATTCTGATGGGGACATCAGATCGTATGGCCGGCCAGGAGACCAGACTGGCCGATTAGGGAGCTTGCCCGAGACAGTCGGGCGATTTGGCGCGTCTGCCGGCCCAAGCGGTACCGCCGG
This sequence comes from Pugionium cornutum, assembly GCA_018901935.1. Taxonomy (NCBI): domain Eukaryota; kingdom Viridiplantae; phylum Streptophyta; class Magnoliopsida; order Brassicales; family Brassicaceae; genus Pugionium; species Pugionium cornutum. The sequence continues at coordinate 19,690,817 of CM032155.1, forward strand.
GACTTCAACCAGCCGGGCCGGACCGACCAACATTTCCGGAGGAGAGGCCCAAACCTCCGGCCGAAGTGGCAGCGACGTGGATGACACCGCCGGCCCAATTGGTGACGCCGCTGGCTCTAGGATCAACTTGGCCGGCTCCGATGACAATTCGGCTAGTACCTCGCACAGTCCAGCCGGTACAGTCGATCCAGCCGATTGCACCACCATTTCAACATCTACAAAAAGAGACTCGGACCAGATAAGCTACCAGCTTCAGGACATGAATCTAGATGAAGTTTCTACACCAGTGGTGCCACCAGGAGCAATGACAAGGAGCAGATCAAGGGCGCTCTTCCACAAGTTCAGCTTGTGGGTGGACAAGCTCCTAAAGGATGATTGAAAAAGAACATTGGGCCAAGAATGCAAAGAAGAGTCCAAAGGATTCTCAACAATGCAAGGGACTTCAGAGACTTAGTGGCAAGAGAGGCCAGGGCCCAAAGATTCATAACCCTGCTCCAAGTCGAAGACTAGGAGCTAGGCGCGTGCATGCCACAAGGTCGGCCACCTTCCATTTCTTGCCCAATATGTAAGAATTGTAAGTTTTCAAATTATATACTTGCCTTTTTCTGTTTTGCAGGCTAGGATTTAGAATGTTTACATTTTGAGTCAAAGACAATTTAGGTAGAAGTCATTTTTCGGTTATTCACTTTTGTAATTTTTCCATTTGTGCGCTTTTGTAAGTTTTCCATTTTTCTTTGAGTCGACCCTATAAGGTCAAGCTGTCGAGCATATTAATAAGCCTCCTTCCAGCATTGTAGTTCGACAACCTTTTTCTGATATTAATAATGATCGAATTTTCTTTTTACAAGTTTTTCTCTCAAGAGACTCGTGCGCTTAGAACCTAGTCGAGACCAGCCCTCCTAGCTCTATGTTTGTGATTTATCACGAGGTTCATCACCCCTCGTGTGGTTCACTTCATCCTTCCATCCATTACGAAACAGAAACTACCATCCAGAAGCCTAAGGTTGAGTTTCTCACCTAATCTTCTCCAAACAGCCCACGCGCGTACAGCCTTGATTCGAGGCTTGTATCACATTCCTAGATGGTCTGCAAGATCGAATTGCTGGAAAAGTGGAGAGACGGACCTAACATGATCTGGAAGAGTTGCAGAATCTTGCGGTTCAGGCCGAGTAGAACATAAAAAGGAAGACTATCTCAGCAAATTGTAGGAAGTCTACCTGGAATCAACAACCTCAAAAGGTTCTGGACAAAGGAAAGGCCATCGACATAGAATCCAGATTCAAGAAATCCATTGCTGAAACGTCTAAAAAGAATAAACCCGAGCAAGGTAAAACTCCAACCCAGATCTCGTGACATAATATATTTTAAATGTCAGGGAAAAGACCATTATGCAAGAGAATGCCCAAACCAGAGAGTTATGATCCTTAAATCAAATGCCGAATATGAGTCTCAATATGAAGAAGATTATAAACCAGAAAACTCTGAGAAAGAAGTTTTGGACTATCCTGATACCGAAGAGCTTCTAGTTACAAGGAGATCCCTCACTGCTCTTTTTGAACCAGAAACTATACAAAGAGAAAATATTTTCCATTCTCGGTGCACAATATACTCTAAGGTATGTAGCTTGATCATAGATGGTGGTTCTTGTACTAATGTAGCCAGCAAGTATTTGGTTAATTAGCTAGGGTTACAAAAGACAAAGCATCCTCGATCATACAAGCTCAAATGGCTGAACGATGAAACTGAGCTAAAAATGGCAGAACAAGTCACCATACCATTCAGCATAGGCAAGTATGCAGATCAAATTGTGTGTGATGTGGTGCCTATGCAAGCTGGACATCTACTTCTAGGTCGTCCATGGCAATTTGACAAAGCAGCATTACACAATGGACGCACCAATAACTATACCTTCATGCACAATAACAAGAAACATAGCTTAACACCTTTAACCCCACATGAAGTGCATAAGATGCAACGAACTATGTCTAAAGGAGAAAAGCTAAATAAAACTAACCTTTATGTAACACCTGCCACTGTTTTGAAATCTCTTGATTCTGAAGAACAGGTGCTACTAATGATCTTTAAAGAACTGTTGTTTTTAGGACAAGAAAAGGAGGAACTCCCTGCTGGTGTTCTAGAGCTTCTTGACAAATTCACTGATGTTTTTCCAGAAGAGATACCACCAGGGTTGCCACCTATAAGAAGAATCGAGCATCAGATTGATATTGTTCCTGGAGCACCATTGCCAACCGGAGCTGCCTATAGAGTGAATCCAGAAGAAGCAAAGGAGCTGGAAAGACAAGTACAAGACTTAATGTCTAAGGGCTATATCCGAGAAAGTCTAAGCCCATGTGATGTTCCTGTTCTTCCAGTGCCTAAGAAAGATGGAACTTTCATAAGTTTGTGGATTGCAAACCGCTAGAATTCAACGGGACCCCCTCGAATCGTGTGTTGATTGTAGAGCAATCAACAATATCACTGTCAAATAGCGACATCCAATTCCAAGACTTGATGACATGCTAGATGAACTCAATGGAGCAACTATCTTCTCAAAAATTGATCTGAGAAGTGGATATAATCAGGCGAGAATGAAAGAAGGTGATGAATGGATGACAGCGTTTAAAACCAAACTAGGATTGTTTGAATGGCTAGTCATGCCATTTGGACTCACAAAAGCTCCAAGTGCTTTCATGAGACTCATGAACCACGTCATAAAAGAATTTATTTGTAAGTTCTTAGTAGTTTATTTTGATGACATTCTAATCTATAGCTCTATTCTTGAAGATCACTTACGACATCTTGAGCAGGTACTTGAAACGCTTAAGGCTGAAAACCTTTATGCTAACCTTAAGAAATTTACTTTCTGCACTGATCAAGTTGTATTCCTAGGATTAGTTGTAAGTTCTCAGGACTTAAAGGTCGATGAAAAAATATCAAAGCAATTCAAGAGTGGCCAACCCCAACAACAATCGGACATGTGAGGATTTTCCAAGGATTGGCTAGTTTCTATAGAAGATTTGTCAAGGATTTTAGTACTGTTGCTGCACCCCTCACTTCAGTAATTAAGAAGAATGTGGAATTCGAATGGGGACCAGCACAAGAGAAAGCTTTCAACAAGCTGAAAGATAGTCTCACACATGCGCCTGTTTTGGGAGGAAAACCAGTGGCTTACTTCAGTGAGAAACTTAGTGGAGCTTACTTAAATATCCCACATATGATAAAGAGATCTATGCTTTGGTAAGGTCTCTTGAAACTTGGCACCATTACCTACTGTCAAAGGAGTTTGTTATTCATACAGATCTTGACATGTTCAATCACTTAAGAGGAAAAACTAAGCTTAAGAAGAGGCATGCAAAGTGGCTTGAGTTTGTGGAGACTTTTCCCTATGTGATCAAATATAAAAAGGTAAATATAATGTTGTGGCTGATGCTTTATCAAGGAGACATGCTCTCATCAGCACAATGGAAGCTAAGATTATGGGATTTGAACACATCAAGGCAATGTATGAGACTGATCGAGATTTTCAAGAAATGTTTAAGGAGACCAACAAAGCTGTACCTGGTATGTTTTATCAACATGATAGATTTTTGTTTAAGGAAAAGCGTCTTTGTATTCCTCAGGGATCAATGAGAGAACTATTGATTGGAGAAGCTCATGGAGGAGGACTCATGGGACATTTTGGCCGAGATAAGACATTGAGTGTACTTATGGAATATTTCTGCTGGCCACATCTAAAATGAGATGTTGAAAGATTCTGTGCTAAGTCCATCACTTGCTTGAAATCAAAATCCAGGTCACACCCCTATGGTGGTTATATCCCTTTGCCCATTCCTAGCCTACCTTGGGTAGATATCTCTATGGACTTGGTCTTAGGTTTGCCGAAGATCAACCACAAGGATTCTATCTTTGTAGTTGTAGATAGTTCTCAAAGATGGCTCATTTCATACCATGTAACAAGACTAATGATGCTACACAAATAGCTGATCTTTTTTTAAAGAACTAGTGCGTCTCAGATCGTGACACCAAATTTCTAACTCATTTCTGGAAGTTATTATGGAAAAAATTGGGAACTAAGCTTCTCTTCTCAACTACTTGCCACCCACAGACCGATGGTCAAACAGAGGTAGTAAACCGAACTCTTTTAAAATTGTTGAGAGCCACGGTCGGTAAGAATGTAAGAAACTGAGTGTCTTGCTTACCTTACATTGAGTTTTCTTAAACTCATGCTAAACATTCAGCAACTAAACTTTCTCCTTTTGAAGTGGTTTATGGATTTACTCCTACTATCCCACGGGATCTTATACCTTTACCTCAAGAGGTTATGTCTACTGAAGGAGAAACCAGGGCAGATTATGTTAAGAAGATTCATCAAAAGGTCAAGGACAACTTGGAAAAGAGAACCGAGCAGTAAAAAAGAAATGCAGATAAACACCGATAAGGCATATCCTTTGAACCTGGAGATTGGGTCTGATTGCACATGAGACATGAAAGATTCCCTAACCAAAGGAAATCCAAACTTTCCCCTAGAGGCGATGGTCCTTTTAGTGTTTTAAAGAAGATCAACAACAATTCCTATAAGCTTGATGATGGGGACATCAAGTCGTATGGCCGGCCAGGAGACAAGACTGGCCGACCAGGGAGCTTGCCCGAGACAGCCGGGCCATTTGGCACGACTGCCGGCCCAAGCGGTACCGCCAGACCCTCGACCAACGGGACCAGACCGACCAGCATTGCCGGCGGAGAGGCCCAAACCTCCGGCACAACTGGTAGCGACGTGGATGACACCGCCGGTCCCATTGGTGATGCCGCAGACTCTGGGTTCAACTTGGCCGGTCCAGAAGGCATTCCGGCCCGCACCTCGCACAATCCAGCCGGTACAGCTGATCCAGCCGAGTACACGGGCATTTCAGCATCTACACAAGGAGACTCGGACCAAATAAGCTACCAGCTTCAGGACATGCATCTAGAGGAAGTCTCTACAGCAGTGGTGCCACCAGGAGCAATGACAAGGAGCAGATCAAGAGCACTCTTACACAAGTTCAGCTTATGGGTCGAAAAGCTCCTAGAGGAAGATCAACTAAGGACAGTGGGACAGAAGTGCAAACAAGAGTCCAAGGGCTTCTCAACAATGTAAGGGACTTCAGAGACTTGGGCTTTAGTGGCAAGAGAGGTCAGGGCCCAAAAATTCCTAACCCTACTCCAAGTCGAAGACTAGGAGCAAGGCGCGTGCATGCCACAAGGACGGCCACCTTCCATTTCTTGGCCATGAGGTAAGTTAAGGTAAGTTTTCAATAAGAATATTTGCCTCTTTCTGTTTTGCAGGGTAGGATCTAGAATATTTACTTTTATTGAGTCAAAAACATTTTAGGAATAGGTCCTTTTTCGATTATACACTTTTGTATCTTTTCCTTTTGTGCACTTTTGTAAACTTTCCTTTTCTTTGTTTGAGTCGACCCTAGAAGGTCAAGCTGTCGAGCATATTAATAAGGCTCCTTCCAGCATTGTAGTTCGACAACCCTTTTTGCTAATTAATAAAGATCGAATTTTCTTTACAAGTTATTCTCTCAAAGAAGCTTGTGCGCTTAGAACCTAGTTGAGACCAGCCCTCCTAGCTCTAAGTTTGTGATTTATCACGAGGTTCATCACCCCTCGTGTGGTTCACTTCACCCCTCCATCCCATACCAATCAGAAAACCCCTATTCAGAAGCTTAAGGTCGAGTTTCTCACCTCCACTTCTCAAAACAGCCCACGCGTATCCAAGCCTTGAATTGAGGCTTGTATCACTTGAGCTGCCAGGTGAGATGACCATATGTCCTAATTTTAATATTACTGATCTTGCATCTTTTCATGTAGATGTACCTGTTCTGAGGACAGAAACTTTTCAAGAGGGAGGAGATGCTAAGGACATCAATACCAGCACACTAGAAGTTGAGGAAGAGACCATTAATATACCTATTATGAGACAAGCTCCAAGAACAAGATCAGGCATAAGAAACCTTAGTAAATTTTTCAAAAAGTCTGTGGAGAGTCACATAACAATCATAGAAGATGGAGGATTCCATGAAGCTGAACATACTAAAGAATTACAAGGAGGAGACTATGAACAACTAAAGACTACAACAATTTCATTCTCTCCGGTTTTACAAAGCTTCAGAGATACATCCTTGTTCATCATTGCTAAGCGAACTTAAGAAGGCATTATAAGGAGTTACAAGAGACCAAGGTGCGTATTTAAAATTCCTATGTTTCAATTAACAAGTTTATTTGCTTGTTTTTGCAGGAATGTGAATGTTAGGTTTAAAAGTCTTTTATTTTTCATTAGGTCCTAATGTCTTGTTGTTATTTTCACTTTAGTCCTTCCATTATAATGTATTTTCAGCACTAGAAGGCACCTTCTGCTGGAGTAGTATATAAAGTCCTTCTCAACATGTAATAATTTAAGTTTTATAAAATAAAAATCTAGTTTTTCTTCCTTTGAAAGGAGCTGACGCCTCTAGCCTTATTGTGTAAGAATCCTTGAAGCTTGAGTGCTCTAGACTTATCACAGACCTTCCATAATCTGTGTGGCGTCGCTTGATCCACCTCTCTGCTCAATCCTCACTTAGATCCTCCAAAAAGTGCTTACAGCCAGCTGAAGGGTCACCATCAATCTGTTCAACAACCTATCACTCCTGAGTCCCTAGAAAGTGCTGTACAGCCAGCTAGAGCCTCTCCAGAAGTTCCCCTTGCTTGAACAAGTCCTCTTGTTCCTGCATCATAAATGACGCATAATGCATGGCATCATAAATGAGGCTTTTTCGTAGCTCTTTCAGTCTCAAATTTGTCTCAATACAAGAAATTGAGCTAGCTTAATGTGGGTATTTGATTCATGTCATTCTGAACTCTAAATCAAAAGTTACAGAAAATTTATTGCAGACACGTAACTTGACCAGCTACTTAAAATCATCATTCTAAACAGATCATTGCTGCTCCTTGAGTAAAGGATAATAAATGAAACATAATGTATGGCATTACGCAGTTTGGGATAGATTGGATTTTTTGGAGGCTTTGTCGTAGCTATTTTGGTTTAAATTTTCTCACAATATAGAGAATTGAGCTAGCTTAATGTGGGTGTTGGATTCGTGTCATTTCAAACTCTAAATGCAAAGTTAGGGATGACTTAGTGTGGACAATTTACGCACAATTTAGTGCAGACATGTAAAGTTGATTGGCTAGTTAATATGGTCATTCTAAACTGATCATTGGTGCTCCTTGAGTAAAGGCTTATAAATGAAGCCTAATGCATGGCATCACGCCGTTTGAGATACATTGAATTACTTGGAGCCTTTTTCATTGCTCATTCAGTCTCAAAGGTTTTCAAAATATGGAAAATTGAGCTAGCTTGACGTACGCGTTGGACTCATGTCATTTTGAAATCTAAATCAAAAGTTAAAGACAATTTAGTGCAGACATGTCAAGTTGGTCAGCTAGTGAAAATGATCATTCTAAAGTGATCATTGGTGCTCCTTGAGTAAAGGCTAATAAATGACATAAATCCAATCCGCACGTCAAGCTAGCTCAATTTTATATACTTTGACATAGTTAAAGACGATTTAGTGCGGACATGTCAAGTTGATCATCTAGTTAAAATGATCATTCTAAACTGATCAATGGTGCTCCTTGAGTAAAGGCTAATAAATGAAGCATAATGCATGGTATCACATAGTTTGTGATAGATTGGATTACTTGGAGGCTTTTTTGTACCTGTTTCGGTCTTAAACTTTTTCACAATATAGAAACTTAAACTAGCTTAATGTGGTTGTTGGATTCGTGTCATTTTGAACTGTAAATCAAAAGTTCCATATGATTTGTGTGGACATGTCAGGTTAATCTGCCAGTTAATATGATCATTCTAAACTGCTCATTGATGCTCCTTGAGTAAAGGCTTATGAATGAAGAATAATGCATGGTATCACGCAGTTTAGGATACATTGGATTACTTGGTTGCTTTGTCGTAGCTCTTTAAATCTTAAATGTTTCACAATATGGAAAATTGAGGTAGCTTAACATGGCATTAGATTCGTGTCATTCTTAAATCAAATCATAAGTTAACAAACGAATTATTGCGGATATGTCAAGTTGATTAGCTAGTTAAAATGATAATTCTAAATAGATCATTGGTGCTCCTTTTGTAAAGGCTTATAAATGAAGCATAATGCATGGTATCACGCAGTTTGGGATACATTGGATTACTTGGAGGCTTTGTCATAGCTCTTTTAGTCTCAAATGTTGTCCCAATATGAAAAATTGAGCTAGCTTAATGTGGGCGTTGGATTCATGTCATTTTAAGCTCTAAATCAAAAGTTAAAGGTGATTTAGTGCAGACATGTAAGTTTATAAGCTACTTAAAATGATCATTCTAATATGATCATTGGTGCTCCTTGAGTAAAGGCTTATAAATGAAGCATAATGCATGGTATCATGCAGTTTGGGATAGATTGGATTACTAGGAGTCTTTGTCGTAGCTATTTTGTTTACATTTTGGCACAATATAGAAAATTGAGCTATTTTAACATCGGTTTTGGATTCATGTCATTCTTAACTTTAAATCAAAAGTTATGGACTATTTATTGCGGACATGTCAAGTTCATCGGCCAGTTAAAATGCCCATTCTAAACTGATTATTGGTGCTGCTAAAGTAAAGGTCTACAAATGAAGCAAAATGTATGGCATCACACAGTTTGGGATTTGGACGCTTTTTTGTAGCTCCTGCAGTCTCAAATCTTATCGCAATATAAAGCAATTGAGCTAGCTTAACTTGGCATTGGACTCATGTCATTCTGAACTCTAAATCAAAAGTTACGGACAATTTAGGGCAGACATGTAAGTTGACCAGCTATTTAAAATCATCATTCTAAATGGATCATTTGTGCACCTTGAGTAAAGGCTAATAAATGAAACATAATGTATGGCATCACGCAGTTTGGGATAGATTGGATTTCTTGGAGGCTTTGTCATAGCTATTTTGGTTTAAATTTTCTCACAATATAGAGAATTGAGCTAGCTTAATGTGGGTGTTGGATTCGTGTCATTTTGAACTCTAAATACAAAGTTAGGGATGACTTAGTGTGGACAAGAAAAGTTGATTGGCCAGTTAATATGGTCATTCTAAACTGATCATTAGTGCTCCTTGAGTAAAGGTTTATAAATGAAGCCTAATGCATGGCACGACGCCGTTTGAGATACATTGAATTACTTGGAGGCTTTTTTATTGCTCATTCAGTCTCAAAGGTTTTCACAATATGGAAAATTGAGCTATCTTGACGTACGAGTTGAACTCATGTCATTTTGAAATCTAAATCAAAACATAAAGACGATTTAGTGCGGACATGTCAAGTTGGTCAGCTAGTTAAAATGATCATTCTAAACTGATCATTGGTGCTCCTTGAGTAAAAGCTAATAAATGAAGCATAATGCATGGCATCACGTAGTTGGGATATATTGGATTACTTGGAGGCTTTGTCGTAGCTATTTTGGTCTTAAATTTTGTCAAAGTATATAAAATTGAGCTAGCTTGACGTGCGCGTTGGACTTATCTCATTTTGAGCTCTAAATCAATAGTTAAAGACGATTTAATGCGGACATGTCAAGTTGATCATCTAGTTAAAGTGATCATTCTAAATTGATTAGTGGTGCTCCTTGAGTAAAGGCTAATAAATGAAGCATAATGCATGGTATCATGGAGTTTGTGATAGATTGGATTACTTGGAGGCTTTTATGCAGACATTTCGGTCTCATACTTTTTCACATTATAGAAAATTGAACTAGCTTAACGTGGTTGTTGGATTCGTGTCATTTTGAACTATAAATCAAAAGTTCTATATGATTTGTGTGGACATGTCAAGTTAATCTGCCAGTTAATATGATCATTCTAAACTGCTCATTGGTGCTCCTTGAGTAAAGGCTTATAAATGAAGAATAATGCATGGCATCACGCAGTTTAGGATACATTGGTTACTTGGTCGCTTTGTCGTAGCTCTTTAAATTGTAAATGTTTTCACAATATGGAAAATTGAGCTAGCTTAACATGGCGTTGGATTCGTGTCTTTCTTAACTCAAATCATAAGTTACAAACGATTTATTGCGGACATGTCAAGTAGATTAGCCAGTTAAAATGATCATTCTAAATAGATAATTGGTGCTCCTTTGGTAAAGGCTTATAAATGAAGCATAATGCATGGCATCACGCAGTTTGGGATACATTGGATTACTTGGAGGCTTTGTCATAGCTCCTTGAGTCTCAAATGTTGTCCCAATATGGAAAATTGAGCTGGCTTAACGTGGGTGTTGGATTCATGTCATTTTGAGCTATAAATCGAAAGCTAAAAGCGATTTCGAGCAGACATGTAAGTTTATCAGCTACTTAAAATGATCATTCTAATATGATCATTGGTGCTGCTTGAGTAAATGTTTATAAATGAAGCAAAATGCATGGCATCATGCAGTTTGGGATATATTGGATTACTAGGAGTCTTTGTCGTAGCTATTTGTTTACATTTTGACACAATATAGAAAATTGAGCTATTTTAAAGTGGGTGTTGGATTCGTGTCATTCTTAACTTTAAATCAAAAGTTACTGACTATTTACTGCTTACATGTCAAATTCATCAGCCAGTTAAAATGCCCATTATAAACTGATTATTGGTGCTCCTTAAGTAAAGGCCTATAAATGAAGAAAAATGTATGACATCACACAGTTTGGGATACATTGAATTACTTTGACGCTTTTTCGTAGCTCCTGCAGTCTCAAATCTTGTCGCAATATAAAGCAATTGAGCTAGCTTAACGTGGCATTGGACTCATGTCATTCTGAACTCTAAATCAAAAGTTACGGACAATTTAGAGCAGACATGTAAGTTGACCAGCTACTTAAAATCATCATTCTAAATGGATCATTGGTGCTCCTTGAGTAAAGGCTAATAAATGAAGCGTAATGCATGGCATCATACAGTTTGGGATAGATTGGAATACTTGGATGCTTTGTCGTAGCTATTTTGGTTTAAATTTTGTCATAATTTAGAGAATTGTTCTATCTTAACGTTGGTGTTGGATTCTTGTCATTTTGAACACTAAATTATAAGTTACGGACAACTTAGTGCGGACAATACAAGTTGATCAGCGAGTTAAAATGATCATTCTAAACTGATCATCGGTGCTCCCTGAGTAAAGGCTTATAAATGAAGCTTAATGCATGGCATCACGCCAGTTTGGGATACACTGAATTATTTTGAGGCTTTTTTGTTGCTATTTCAGTATCAAACATTTTTACAATATGGAAAATTGAGCTAGCTTGACGTGCGCATTGGACTTATGTCATTTTGAGCTCTAAATCAAATGTTAAAGATGATTTAGAGTGGACATGTCAAGTTGATCATCTAGTTAAAATGATCATTCTAAACTGATCATTGGTGCTCTTGAGTAAAGGCTAATAAACGAAGAATAATGCATGTTATCACGGAGGTTGGGATAGATTGAATTACTTGGAGGCTTTTTCGTAACGATTACGGTCTTAAACTTTGTCACAATATAAAAAATTGAACTAGATTAATGTGTGTGTTGGATTCGTGTCATTTTGAGAACTAAATCAAAAGTTCCAGACTATTTGTGCAGACCTGTCAAGTTGATCGGCCAATTAAAATGATCATTCTAAACTGATCATTGGTGCTCCATGATTAAAGGCTTATAAATGGAGAATAATGCATGGCATCACGCAGTTTGGGATACATTGGATTACTTGGAGGCTTTATCGTAGCTCTTTAATTCTCAAATATTTTCAAAATATCGAAAAATGAGCTAGATTAACATGTCGTTGGATTCGTGTCATTCTTAACTCTAAATCAAAAGTTACAAACGATTTAGTGCTGACATGTCAAGTTGATTGGCCAGTTAAAATGATCATTCTAAATAGATCATTTGTTCTCATTGTGTAAAAGCTTATAAATGAAGCCTAATGCATGGCATTACGACATTTGGGATACATTGGACTACATGGAAGCTTTTTCGTTGCTCTTTGAGTCTCAAATTTTTTTACAATACGTAAAACTGAGATAGCTTGACGTGAGTGTTGGACTCATGTCATTTTGAGCTCTAAATCAAAAATTAAAGACGATTTAGTGCAGAAATATCAAGTGGATCAGCTAGTTAAAATGATCATTTTAAACTGATATTTGGTGCTCCTTGAGTAAAGGCTAAGAAATGAAGCATAATGCAAGGCATCACGTAGTTTGGGATAGATTGGATTACATGGAGGCTTAGTCATAGCTAATTTGGTCTTAATTTTTTGTCACAGTATAAAAAATTGAACTAGCTTAACATGTGCGTTGGATTCGTGTCGTTTTGAACTCTAAATGAAAAGTTACGGATAATTTAGTGCGGACATATCAAGTTGATCGACCAGTTAAAATGATCATTCTAAACTGATCATTAGTGCTCCTCGAGTAAAGGCTTATAAATGAAGCATAATACAAGGCATCATGCAGTTTAGGATAGATGGAATTACGTGGAGGCTTTGTCGTAGCTGTTTTGGTATTAAAATTTGTCACAATATAGGAAATTGAACTAGCTTAACGTGGGTGTTAGATTCGTGTAATTTTGAACTCTAAATCAAAAGTTCCAGATTATTTGTGCGGACATGTAAGGTTGATCAGACTGTTAAAATGATCATTCTAAACTGATCATTGGTGCTCTTTGAGTAAAGGCTTATAAATGAAGAATAATGCATGGCATCACACAATTTTGGATACATTGGATTACTTGTAGGTTTTGTCATAGCTCTTTATGTCTCAAATGTTTTCACAATATGAAAAAAATGATCTACCTTAACATGGCGTTGGATTCATGTCATTCTTAACTCTAAATTAAAAGCTACGAACGATTTAGTTTGGACATGTCAAGTTGATTGGCCAGTTAAATTGATCATTTTCTATAGATCATTGGTGCTCCTTAAGTAAAGGCTTATAAATGAAGCATAATGCATGGCATCTCGCAGTTTGGGATACATTGGATTATTTGGAGGCTTTGTTGTAGCTCTTTGAGTCTCAAATGTTGTCACAATTTGGAAAATTGAGCTAGCTTAATGTGGGCATTGGATCCATGTCATTTTGAGCTCTAAATGAAAAGTTAAAGATGATTTAGTGTGGACATGTCAAGTTGATCAGCTAGTTAAAATGATTATTCTAAACTGATCATTGGTGCTCATTGAGCAAATGCGTATAAATGAAGCAGAATGAATAACAACACGCAGTTCAGGATAGATTGGATTATTTTGAGTATTTTTCGTAGCTATTTTGATCTTAAATTTCATCACAATATAAAAAATTGAGATAGCTTAACGTTGGTGATGGATACGTGTCACTTTGAACTCTAAATCAAAAGTTACAGACGACTATGTGAGGACAAGTCAAGTTGATCGCCCTATTAAAATGATCATTCTTAACTTGGGCTTTGGATTCGTGTAATTCTAAACTCTGAATCAAAAGTGGATCGGACACTTAAAACAATCAATCTAAACTGATCATTGGTGCTCCAAAGTAAAGGCTTATAAATGAAGCCTAATGCATGCCATCACGCAGTTTGGGGTACATTGGACTACTTAGAGGCTTTTCCATAGCTATTTCAGTCTCAAATGTTTTCACAATATGGAAAATTGAGATAACTTGACATGCGTGTTGGACTCATGTAGTTTTGAGCTCTAAATCAAAAGTTAAAGATGTTTTAGTTCGGACATGTCAAGTTGATCAGCTACTTAAAATGATCATTTTAAACTGATATTTGGTGCTCCTTGAGTAAAGGGTAATAAATGAAGCATAATGCATGGCACCACGTAGTTTGGGATAGATTGGATTACTTGGAGGCTTTGTCATAGCTATTTTGCGACCACATTTGCCATGGATATGCCACCAATTTGTGACTGGGGAGCAGTAGTCGCCGATTGGTCGCAATTTGGGGACTAAAAACCGTAGTCATTTATCAGTCGCAATACGCAACCAATTTGCTACTACTTTGCGACTACTACGCAATTGTGTTTTTCAGTCGCTAATCAGTCGCAAAGTTGTGACTGATTAGCAACTACCTGTGGAAGAATGACATGTTGGTTGCATATTGGTCGCAAAATATGCGAACAATTTGCGACTACGGCTGGAGTGGCTCTTCAGTCACAAAGTGGTGGCAAATGCACAACATAAAAAAACATATGCGAGGTAGGTATACCAACATTTAAGTGACTACACTATTGTGGTCGCAAAGTAGGGGCTAAGTAGTGGCAAAATTATATATATATATATACCGCCATTTCCCATTCTCTCATTTGTAGAATCTAAAGGAATAAAACTTCAAACATGTGGGAAAATTATAATAATTCTATAGATGGGATGTACAAAAGGATTGATAATCAAACAAGAAATATATCGGCTGAATTTGTAGAAGGCATGGAGCAGTTCATGAATTTTGCAAGTAGTCAACCAATAGCTCAAAGTAGCGGAGGTTAGTTTTTTTATCCTTGTATTAATTGCAAAAACGATACATTTCTTCAGACGCAAAATATGGAATCATCTATATAGTGGAGGATTTCTGCCAAATTATTATATTTGGTATAAACATGGAGAAGAGCTGAATGTTCAGTTAGGAACGAGTAGTCGGGGTTATGTCCAAAGAAATTGGGGAGGTACATGTGATAATATTGAAGAAACAGTTGGGATATTCGGTAATAGATATGTTGAAATGGTGACGGATGCATTTCTTGAGACTACGACTGATGAGTACTATAATAAGAACGAGGAAGAATATAATAATATAAAAGAACCAAATTTAGAAGTAAAAATTTCTTACAACATGTTAGAAGATGTGAAACGTCCATTGTATGATGGTTGTCATGAAGGGCACTCACATTTATCTTTAGCTGCTCGGTTGTTCATGAAAATTAAGTCTGATTTTAATCTAATAGAAAAATGCATGGATTATTGGGCGGAGCTGTTTATAGAATATTTTCCCGAGGAGAATCAAGCAACATGTTTATATTATAAAACCAAAAAACTGATGCAAAATTTAGGGCTCCCGTTTTATACAATTGACGTGTGTGTTCACAATTCTATGATCTTTTGGTAAGAAGATGAGAAATGGGAAAAATGCAAATTTTGTGATTCCCCCTTATATAAGCTAAGCGAGGGCAGGACGAGAATACCTTTCAGTCATATGTGATATTTACTTATAGCAAATAGACTTAAGAGAATGTATCAACACAAGAATACCACAGAGGCAATGAGGTGGCACACAAAGCATGAAGTAGAAGACGGAAAAATGAGTCATCCGTCTGATGCTGCAGAGTGGAAAATTTTTCAATATTTACATCAAAGATTTGCTGTTGAATCTCAAAAAGTTTATCTTAGCTTATGTACTAATGGGTTCAATCCATTTTTGATGTCTCGAAATCATTCATTATGCCTGGTGATTATCACTCCATATCATTCGTGCGCTAGTCTGGATATATTCCTCTAACCTTTGATTGATGAGCCAGAAGAATTTTCGTCTATGGGAGTTGATGCATACGATGTATCGTTGAATCAAAATTTCAATCTAAAAACCGTGTTATTGTGGACGAAAAGCGATTTTCCAGCTTATGGAATGTTGTCAGGATGGACAACGCATGGTAGACTGTCTTGTCCAATTTGAATGGATGATACGAAGGCATTTCAATTACCAAATGGTATAAAGACGTGTTGGTTTGATTGTCATAGAAGGTTTCTTCCTAAGGGTCATCCGTTACGGAAACATAAAACAAATTTTTTAAGGGGGAATCATGATTTGAATGACTATCCTCCACAATCATGGACATACGAACAAGTTTTATACGAGCGAATAAAAATAGTCAATTCTCTAAGAACATCTGACTACGGTTATAAAAGTAAAGAAGAAGGTAATGGAAGTTTGCATAATTGGCACAAATAAAGCATATTTTGTAAGTTGTCGTACTGGACGGATTTTAACTTTCAACGTACGGATCTTAACTTTCGATGTAATCTTCATGTGATGCATACATAGAAGAATTTCTTCGATAACATCATTAATAATGTTATGAATGTCAAGGATAAATCAAAAGATACAGTTAAGTCAAGGTTGGATATTGCAAAATTTTGCTCTCGAAAAGAGTTACACGTGGATGGTCGGGGTAATCCTCCATTCCCTATATTTCGATCTAAACATGGCTCAGTGTTCTTAATGTTAATCTCACATATAAGATTTTTGAGAAATACAAAAACAAAGATGAGATTGGCCTTTTGCAACAAGAAAATGATGGAGAGGTAACGGTGGTTGAAGAGATAACGATGGTTGAAGAGATAACGGTGGTTGATAGGTAATGCTCCATTCCCTATATTTGGATCTAAACATGGCTTAGTGTTCTTAAAGTTAATCCCACATATAACATTTTGGAGAAATACAAAAACAAAGACGAGATTGGCCTTTTGCAACAAGAAAATGATGGAGAGGTAATGGTGGTTGAAGAGATTACGGTGGTTGAAGAGATAGAAGTGGATCGTTTGGTTGATAGAGTTAATCATACCGAAGAAATTGATTTCAATGTTAGAGATGCCAAATTAGAAGATGAATTTCAATGTAATATTTTATCTTCAGATGATGATGAGGACGAAGAGATGTAATACATTTGACTTTTATGTATTTTTTACATTTGATCCTTAGATATTTTTGTAAAATGTTGTTGTTTCTAATTGAAGTTTTTTCTACAAGTCCAAGTCATGTTATCAATCTTATATAATTCATATTATTCACAAAAATCATATAATTTAGGTTTCAGGGCATTAATTGTAACTGCTTTGGCACCACATTGCCACTACATTGGGAATGTGGTGGCAAATTGGTCACAAAAATAATCTGCGGTCGCAAATCAGTTGCACATTTACGACCAATTTGCGACCACGGGTTCAAAATTTCTACTATGGTCGCAAATTGGTCGCAAAATAGTGATTAGTTTGCGACCACATAGGATAAATTTACATTTTCCCTACGTACTTTTCACATTTTCAACTTATTTTTGCATTTCTAGGTAAGTACTAACCATTATAGGTGGCCAAATATAAACAAAGTTATATTTGTGTAGATGTAAATATTAGAAACATTTGAAGTGGATATAAGAGGTATAAGGTTAAGTGAATGTATTAAGTGTTTTATGGAAATCATATGTCAATTTAGTAAATTTGGTAAATGTTGTTGTTTACTTAGTAATTTAAGTTTTTACAACTCCTTATGATGTTACCAATCTTATATAGTTCATGGTATTCAACAAAATCATATAATTTAAGATTTAGGGTATTAATTGTGAATGTTTTGCCACCACATTGCCACTACATTGGAAATATGATGGAAAATCGGTCACAAAAATAACTCATGATCGCAAATCAATCACAACTATGCGACTGATTTGCGACCACATATGGCAATGAGGTGGCACGCAAAGCATGAAGCAGAAGATGGAAAAATGAGTCATCCGTCTGATGCTACATAGTGGAAAAGGTTTCAATATTTTCATCCAAGATTAGTTGCTGAATCTCGAAACGTTTATCTTAGCTTATGTACTAATGGGTTCAATCAATTTTTGATGTCTAGAAATCATTCATTATGCCCGGTGATTATCACTCGATATAACTTGCAACCGGATATGTGTATGAAGAAATAGTACGTGTTTCTAACAATTCTAAATTTGGGGCCAAATCATCCGTGCGCTAGTCTGGATATATTCTTCTAACCTTTGATTGATGAGCCCAAAGAATTTTGGTCTATAGGAGTTGATGCATACGATGTATCGTTGAATAAAATTTTCAGTCTAAAAGCCGTGTTATTGTGGATGATAAGCGATTTTCCAGCTTATGGAATATTGTCAGGATGGACAACGCATGGTAGACTGGCTTGTCCAATTTGTATCGATGATACGATGGCATTTCAATTACCAAATGGTTGAAAGACGTGTTGGTTTGATTGTCACAGAAGGTTTCTTCCTAAGGGTCATCCGTTACGGAAAATTAAAACAAATTTTTTAAGGAGAATAATGATTTGAATGACTATCCTCCACAATTATTGACAAACAAACAAGTTTTATACGAGCGAATAAAAACAGTAAATCATCTAAGAACATCTGACTACGGTCATGAAAGTAAAGAATAAGGTTATGGAAGTTGGCATAATTGGCAGAAATAAAGCATATTTTAAGAGTTTTCGTACTAGACGGATCTTAACTTTCGACATAATCTTGATGTGATGCATACAGAGAAGAATTTCTTTGATAACATCATTAATACTATAGTGAATGTCAAGGATAAATCAAAAGATACAGTTTAGTCAAGGCTGGATATTGCAAAGTTTTGCTCTTGAAAAGAGTTGCACGTGGATGGTTGGTGTAATGCTCCATTCCCTATATTTCGATCTAAACACGGCTCAGTGTTCTGAAAGTTAATCCCACATATAACATTTTGGAGATATACAAAACCAAGACGAGATTGGCCTTTTGCAAAAAAAATTGATGGAGAGGTAATGGTGTTTGAAGAGATAACGGTAGTTGAAGAGATAGAAGTGGATCGTTTGGTTGATAGACCTAGTCATACCGGAGAAATTGATTTTGATGTCAGAGATGCCGAACTAGAAGATGAATTTCAGTGTAATATTTCATCTTCAAATGATGTTGAGGACGGGAGATGTAATATATTTGACTTTTATGTATTTTTTACATTTGATCCTTATATATTTTTGTAAAATGTTGTTGTTTCTAATTGAAGTTTTTTCTACAAGTCCAAATCATGTTATCAATCTAATATAATTCATAGTATTCACAAAAATTATATAATTTAGGTTTTAGGGCATTAATTGTGACTAATTTGGCACCACATTGCCACTACATTGGAAATGTGGTGGCAAATTGGTCACAAAAATAATCCATGGTCGCAAATCAGTGGCACATTTGCGACCAATTTGCAACCATGGGATTAAAGTTTCTACTGTGGTCGCAAATTGGTAGCAAAATACCGACTAGTTTGCGACTACATAAGATAAATTTGCATTTTCCCTATGTATTTTTCACTTTTCAACTTATTTTTGCATTTCTAGGTAAGTACTAACCATTATAGGTGGCCAAATATAAACAAAATTATATTTTTGTGTGATGTAAATATTAGAAACATTTGAAGTATATATAAGAGGTATTAGGTTAAGTGAATGTATTAAGTGTTTTAGGGAAATCATATGTCAATTTAGTAAATTTGGTAAATGTTGTTGTTTACTTAGTAATTGAACTTTTTACAACTCCTTATGATGTTATCAATCTTATATAATTCATGGTATTCAACAAAATCATAAAATTTCAGATTTAGGGTATTAATTGTGAATACTTTGCCACCACATTGCCATTACATTGTTAATATGATGGCAAATTGGTCACAAATATAACTCATGATTGCAAATCAGTCTCAAATATGCGTCTGATTTGTGACCACATATGGAAATGATGTGGCACGCAAAGCATGAAGGAGAAGACGAAAAAATGAGTCATCCCTATGATGCTGCAGAGTGGAAAAATTTTCAATATTTACATCCAAGGTTTGCTGCTGAATCTCGAAACGTTTATCTTAGCTTATGTACTAATGGGTTCAATCCATTTTTGATGTCTGGAAATCATTCATTATGCCCGGTGATTATCACTCCATATTACTTGCCACCGGATATGTTTATGAAGAAATAGTACCTGTTTCTAACAATTCTGAATTCGAGGCCAAATCATCAGTGCGCTAGTCTGGATATATTCCTCTTACCTTTTATTGATGAGCCGAAAGAATTTTGGACTACGGGAGTTGATGCATATGATGTATCGTTGAATCAAAATTTCAATCTGAAAGCCATGTTATTTTGGACGATAAGCAATTTTCCAACTTATGGACTTTTGTCTGGATGGAAAACGCATGGTAAACTATCTTATCCAATTTGTATGGATGATACGAAGGTATTTCAATTACCAAATGGTAGAAAGACATGTTGGTTTGATTGTGACAGAAGGTTTCTTCCTAAGGGTCATGCGTTATGGAAAAATAAAAGAAATATTTTAAAGGGGAATCACGATTTGAATGACTATCCTCCACAATCATTGACAGACGAACAAGTTTTATTCGAGCGAATAAAAACAGTAAATCCTCTGAGAACATCTGACTACGGTCATGAAAGTAAAGAAAAAGGTTATGCAAGTTGGCATAATTGGCACAAATAAAGCATATTTCCAGAGTTGTCGTACTGGACGGATCATAACTTTCGATCTAATCTTGATGTGATGCATGCAGAGAAGAATTTCTTCAATAACATCATTAATACTGTTATGAATGTCAAGGATAAATAAAAAGATATAGTTAAGTCAAGGTTGTATATTGCAAAGTTTTGCTCTCGAAAAGAGTTGCATGTGGATGGTCGGGGTAATGCTCCATTCCCTATATTTCGATCTAAACATGGCTCAGTGTTCTCAAAGTTAAGCCCACATATAACATTTTGGAGAAATACAAAAACAAAGACGAGATTGGCCTTTTGCATCAAGAAAAGATGGAAAGGTAATGGTGGTTGAAGAGATAAAGGTGGTTGAAGAGATAGAAGTGGATCGTTTGCTTGATAGAGTTAATCATACCAAAGAAATTGATTTCGATGTTAGAGATACCGAACAAGAAGATGAATTTCAGTGTAATATGTCATCTTCAGATGATGATGAGGACGAACATATGTAATATATTTGACTTTTATGTATTTTTTACATTTGATCCTTATATATTTTCGTAAAATGTTGTTGCTTCTAATTGAAGTTTTTTCTACAAGTCCAAATCATGTTATCAATCTTATATAATTCATAGTATTCACAAAAATGATATAATTTAGTTTTGAGGGCATTAATTGTGACTACTTTGGCACCATATTGCCACTACATTGGGAATGTGGTGGCACATTGCACTCAAAAATAATCCGCGGTCGCAAATCAGTCGCACATTTGCGACCAATTTGTGACCACGGGTTCAAAATTTCCACTGTGGTCGCAAATTGGTCGCAAAATAGCGACTAGTTTGCGACTACATAGGATAAATTTACATTTTCCCTATGTACGTTTCACATTTTCAACTTATTTTTGCATTTCTAGGTAAGTACTAACCATTATACGTGGCCAAATATAAACAAAATTATATTTGTGTTGATGTAAACATTAGAAACATTTGAAGTGTATATAAGAGGTATAAGGTTAAGTGAATGTATTAAGTGATTTAGCAAAATCATATGACAATTTAGTAAATTTGGTAAATATTGTTGTTTACTTAGAATTGAAGTTTTTACAACTCCTTATGATGTTATCAATCTTATATAATTCATGGTATTCAACAAAATCATATAATTTAATATTTAGGGTATTAATTGTGAATACTTTTCCACCACATTGCCACTACATTGGAAATATGGTGGCAAATTGGTCTCAAAAATAACTCATGATCGCAAATCAGTCACAAATATGCGACTGATTTGCGACCACATATGGCAATGATGTGGCACGCAAAGCATGAAGGAGAAGACGGAAAAATGAGTCATCCGTCTGATGCTGCAGAGTAGAAAATATTTCAATATTTACATCCAATATTTTCTACTGACTCTCGAAACGTTTATCTTAGCTTATGTACTAATGGGTTCAATCCATTTTTGATGTCTCGAAATCATTCATTATGCCCGGTGATTATCACTCCATATAACTTGCCACCGGATATGTGTATGAAGAAATAGTACTTGTTTCTTACAATTCTGAATTCAGGGTCAAATCATTCGTGTGGTAGTCTGGATATATTCCTCTAACCTTTAATTGATAAGCCAAAAGAATTTTGGTCTACAGGAGTTGATGCATACGATGTATAGTTGAATCAAAATTTCAATCTAAAAGTCGTGTTATTTTGGACGATAAGCGATTTTCCAGCTTATGGAATGTTGTCAGGATGGACAACGTATGGTAGACTGTCTTGTCCAATTTGTATGAATGATACGAAGGCATTTCAATTACCAAATGGTAGAAAGACGTGTTGGTTTGATTGTCACAGAAGTTTTCTTCCTAAGGGTCATCCGTTACGGAAAAATAAAACAATTTTTTTTAAAGGGGAATTACGATTTGAATGATTATCCTCCACAGTTACTGATAGACGAAAAATTTTTATACGAGCGAATAAAAATAGTAAATCCTCTAAGAACATCTAACTACGGTCATGAAAGTAAAGAAGAAGGTTACGGAAGTTGGCATAATTGGCACAAATAAAGCATATTTTGAGAGTTGTTATACTGGATGGATCTTAACTTTCGACGTAATCTTGATGTGATGCATACAAAGAAAAATTTCTTCGATAACATCATTAATACTGTTATGAATGTCAAGGATAAATCAAAAGATACAGTTATGTCAAGGTCGGATATTGCAAAGTTTTGCTCTCGAAAAGAGTTCCACGTGGATGGTTGGGGTAATGTTCCATTCCCTATATTTTGATCTAAACATGGCTCCATGTTCTCAATGTTAATCCCACATATAACATTTTGGAGAAATAAAAAAACAAAGACGAGATTGGCCTTTTGCAACAAGAAAACTATGGAGTGGTAATGGTGGTTGAAGAGATAACGGTGGTTGAAGAGATAGAATTTGATCGTTTGGTTGATAGAGTTAATTATACCAAAGAAATTGATTTTGATGTCAGAGATACCGAATTAGAAGTTGAATTTCAATGTAATATTTCATCTTCAGATGATGATGAGGACGAAAAGATGTAATATATTTGACTTTTATTTATTTTTTACATTTGATCCTTATATATTTTTGTAAAATGTTGTTGTTGCTAATTGAAGTTTTTTCTACAAGTCCAAATCATGTTATCAATCTTATATAATTCATAGTATTCACAAAATCATATTATTTACATTTCAGGGCATTAATTGTGACTACTTTGGCACCACATTGCCACTACATTGGGAATTTGGTGGCAAATTGGTCACAAAAATAATCTGCGGTCGCAAATCAGTTGCATATTTACGACCAATTTGCGACCACAGGTTCAAAATTTCTACTATGGTTGCAAATTGGTCGAAAAATAGCGACTAGTTTGCGATTACATAGGATAAATTTACATTTTCTTTATGTACTTTTCACATTTTTAACTTATTTTTGCATTTCTAGTTAAGTACTAACCATTATGAGTGGCCAAATATAAACAAAATTATATTTGTGTTGATGTAAACATTAGAAACATTTGAAGTGTATATAAGAGATATAAGGTTAAGTGAATGTATTAATTGTTTTAGGGAAATCATATGTCAATTTAGTAAATTTGTTAAATGTTGTTGTTTACTTAGTAACTAGATTTATACCCACGCCATGCGTGGGGGAAAATATTTACAAATTATATTTTATTAGTAAATATAAATTAAATATTTATATAATTTAAATTTTTATTTAAAATTACTTTTAACATTAATTTTTGTATATATAAATTAATAAAAGAAAATTAATTATTTTTACGAATTTAATACTATTTTTTGTTAGTTTAATAAAAATACATTAACTATCTAACCAAGATAAAAATAGTATAATTGTAATTTTTGTAATAATTTATATTCATTTATATATTTATTTGAAAGTTACTGTAGTGATAACACGTCAGCATGGTATTTCTATTAATAACACGTTAGAATAATGTTATCTTCTTAAAATATTTCTCAAACAATATATTAGGAATTACAGTAGTAACTTAAATCTATTATTTATTTGAAATTATTTATAACTTAATGAATAAAAAATTAAAGAAATACAAATTATTGTTTTTGCAAATGTAATAGTATTTTTTGGCTAGTTGAATAAAATATATGTATTCTCTAACCAAATTAATATTAGTGGCATGTATTGTAATTATTCTATTATCTTAAACCCTTTTATATATTTAAATTGAAACTCGTTGTGGTGTTGACACGTCACTATGACATTTTTGTTATTAACATGTTAGTGTAAGGTTACTCTCTTAAAAAGTTTCTCAAATAATATATTAGGGATTTTTTGGTTAGTTGAATAAAATATATTTATTTTTTAACCAAATTAGTATTAGTGGCATGTATTATAATTATTCTAGTAACTTAAACCCTTTTATATATTTAAGCTGAAACTCGCTGTGGTATTGACACGTCCGCATGTCATTTTTGTTATTAACACGTCAGTGTAAGGTTACTCTGTTAAAACGTTTCTCAAATAATATATTAGGGATTTTTTGGTTAATTGAATAAAATATATTTATTGACTAACCAAATTAATATTAGTGGCATGTATTGTAATAATTCTAATAACTTAAACCCCTTTATATATTTAACCTGAAACTTGTTGTGGTATTGACACGTCAGCATGACATTTTTGTTATTAACACGTAAGTGTAAGGTTAATCTCTTAAAAAGTTTCTCAAATAATATATTAGGGACTGAAGTTTTTAGAAATCCTTACGATGTTATCAATCTTATATAATTCATGGTATTCAACAAAATCATATAATTTAAGATTAAGGATATTAATTGTGAATACTTTGTCACCAAATTGCCACTACATTGGAAATATGGTGGCAAATTGGTCACAAAAATAACTCATGATCGCAAATCAGTCACAAATATGTGACTCATTTGCGACCACATATGGCAATGATGTGGCACGCAAAGCATGAAGGAGAAGACAGAAAAATGAGTCATCTGTCTGATGCTGTAGAGTGGAAATTTTTTCAATATTTACATCCAAAATTTGCTGCTGAATCTCGAAACGTTTATCTTAGCTTATGTACTAATGGGTTCAACCCATTTTTGATGTCTCGAAATTATTCATTATGCCCGGTGATTATCACTCCATATAACTTGCCACCAGATATGTGTATGAAGAAATATTACTTGTTTCTAACAATTCTGAATTCGGTGCCAAATCATCTGTGCGCTAGTCTGGGTATATTCCTCTAACCTTTGATTGATGAGCCAAAAGAATTTTGGCCTACTGGAGTTGATGCATATGATGTATCGTTGAATCAAAATTTTAATCTAAAAACCGTGTTATTGTAGATGATAAGAGATTTTCCAGCTTATGGAATGTTGTCATGATCGACAACGCATGGTAGACTATCTTGTCCAATTTGTATGGATGATACGAATGCATTTAAATTAAAAAATGGTAGAAAGACGTGTTGGTTTGATTGTCACAGAAGGTTTCTACCTAAGGGTCATCCGTTACGGAAAAATAAAACAAATTTGTTAAAGGGGAATCATTATTTGAATGACTATCCTCCAAAATCATTGACAAACGAACAAATTTTATACGAGCGAATAAAAATAGTAAATCCTCTAACAACATCTCACTACGGTCATGAAAGTAAAGAAGAAGGTTATGGAAGTTGGCATAATTGGCACAAATAAAGCATATTTTGAGAGTTGTCGTACTGGACTGATCTTAACTTTCGACATAATCTTGATGTGATGCATACAGAGAAGAATTTCTTTGATAACATCATTAATACTGTTATGAATGTCAAGGATAAATCAAAAAGATACAGTTAAGTCAAGGTTGGATATTGCAAACTTTTGCTCTCAGAAAGAGTTGCACGTGGATGGTCGAGGTAATGCTCCATTCCCTATATTTCGATCTAAACATGGCTCAGTGTTCTGAAAGTTAATCCCACATATAAAATTTTGGAGAAATCCAAAAACAAAGACGAGATTGGCCTTTTGCAACAAGAAAATGATAGAGAGATAATGGTGGTTGAAAAAAATAACAGTGGTTGAAGAGATAGAAGTGGATCGTTTGGTTGAAGAGATAGAAGTGGATCATTTGGTTGATAGAGTTAATCACACCAAAGAAATTGATTTCGATGTCAGAGATGCCGAATTAGAAGATGAACTTTAGTGTAATATTTCATCTTCAGATGATGATGAGGATGAAGAGATGTAATATATTTGAATTTTATGTATTTTTTACATTTGATCCTTATATATTTTTTTACAATGTTGTTGTTTCTAATTGAAGTTTTTTCCACAAGTCCAAATCTGTTATCAATCTTATATAATTCATAGTATTCACAAAAATCATATAATTTATTTTTTAGGGCATTAATTGTGACAACTTTGGCACCACATTGCCACTACATTGGGAATGTGGTGGCAAATTGGTCACAAAAATAATCTGCGGTTGCAAATCAATCGCATATTTGCGACCAATTTGCGACCACGGGTTCAAAATTTCTGCTGTGGTCGCAAATTGGTCGCAAAATAGCGATTAGTTTGCGACTACGTAGGATAAATTTACATTTTCCCTATGTACTTTTCACATTTTCAACTTATTTTTGCATTTCTAGGTAAGTACTAACCATTATATGTGGCCAAATATAAACAAAATTATGTTTGTGTTGATATAAACATTAGAAACATTTGAAGTGTATATAAGAGGTATAAGGTTAAGTGAATGTATTAAATGTTTTAGGGAAATCATATGTCGATTTAGTAAATTTGGTAAGTATTGTTATTTACTTAGTAATTGAAGTTTTTACAACTCCTTATGATGTTATCAATCTTATATAATTCATGGTATTCAACAAAATCAATAATTTAAGATTTAGGGTATTAATTGTGAATACTTTGCCACCACATTGCTGCTACATTGGAAATATGGTGGCAAATTGGTCACAAAAATAACTCATGATTGCAAATCAGTCACAAATATGCGACTCATTTGAGACCACATATGGCAATGACGTGGCACGCAAAGCATGAAGGAGAAGGCAGAAAAATGAGTCATCCGTCTGATGCTGCAGAGTGGAAACTTTTTCAATATTTACATCCAAGATTTGCTGCTGAATCTCGAAAAGTTTATCTTAACTTATGTACTAATGGGTTCAATCCATTTTTGATGTCTCGAAATCATTCATTATGACCGGTGATTATCACTCCATATAACTTGCCACCAGATATGTGTATGAAGAAATAGTACTTGTTTCTAACAATTCTTAATTCGGGGCAAAATCATCCGTGCGCTAGTCTGGATATATTCCTCTAACCTTTGATTGGTGAGCCAAAAGAATTTTGGTCTACTGGAGTGATGCATACGATGTATCGTGGAATCAAAATTTCAATCTAAAAGTTGTGTTATTGTTGGCGATAAGCGATTTTCCAGCTTATGGAATGTTGTCAGGATGGACAACGCATGGTAGAGTGTCTTGTCCAATATTTATGGATTATACGAACGCATTTCAATTACCAAATGGTAGAAAGACGTGTTGGTTTGACTGTCACAGAAGGTTTCTTCCTAAGGGTTATCCGTTACGGAAAAATAAAACAAATTTTTTAATGGGGAATCACGATTTGAATGACTATCCTCCACAATCATTGACAGACGAACAAGTTTTATACGAGCGAATAAAAACAATAAATAAAAACAGTGCGGAGATGTCAAGTTGATGAGCTAGTTAAAATGATCATAATGAACTGATCGTTGGTTTTCTTAAGTAAGGCTTATATTTGAAGCATATTGCATGTATGACAAAGTTTGAGATATATTGGATTACTTGGAGGCTTTGTCGTAGCTATTTTGATTTTAAATTTTGTCACTATATAGAAAATTGAGCTAGCTTAACGTGGGTGTTGGATTGGTGTCATTTTGTACCCTAGATCAAAAGTAACAGACAATTTGGGGTGGATATACTAAGTTGATCCGCTTGTTAAAATAATCATTTTAAACTGATCATTGGTGCTCCTTGACTAAAGGCTTATAAGTGAAGCATAATGCATGGCATCACGCAGTTTCGGACACATTGGAATATTTGGAGGTTTTTTCATTGCTCTTTGAGTCTCAAATGTTATCACAATATGGAAAATTGAACTAGTTTAACGTGGGCGTTGGATTCATGTCATTTTGAGCTCTAAATAAAAAGTAAAGTAAGATTTAGTGCAAACATGTCATCATGAAACATAGAATAGATTGGATCACTTGGAGGCTTTGCCCTCGCTATTTCGAGTCTTAAACTTTGTCAAAATATAGAAAATTAAGCTAGCTTAACGTGGACATTGGATTCGTGTCATTCTGAACTCTAAATTAAAAGTAAAAGACGATTTAGTGCGGACATGTCTATTTGATTGGCCAGTTAAAATGATCATTCTAAACTGAACATTGGTGCTCCTTGAGTAAAGGCTTATATATGAAGCATAATGCATATCATCATGCAGTTTGAGATAGATTGGATTACTTGGAGGCTTTATCGTTGCTATTTCTATCTTAAATTTTCTCATAATATAGAATATTGAGCTAGCTTAACATGGGTGTTGGATTAATGTCCTTTTGAACTCTAAATAGAAAGTTACAGATGATTTAGTGCGGACATGTCAAGTTGATCGGCCAGTTAAAAGGATCATTCTAAACTGATCATTGGTGCTCCTTGATTGAAGCCGTATAAATGATACGTAATAATTGGCATCACGCAGTTTGGGATATGTTGGATTACTTGGAGGTTTTGTAGTAGATCTTTTAGTCTCAAATGTTGTGAAAATATGTAAAATCGAGCTACCTTAACGTGGGCATTGGATTCTTGTCATTTTGAACTCTAAATAAAAAATTATGGATGATTCAGTGCGGACATGTCAAGGTGATAAGGTAGTTAAAATGATAACTCTAAACTGATCATTTGTGCTACTTGAGGAAAGGCTATAAATGAAGCATAATGCAAGACACCAAAAAGTTTGGGATATATTGGATTACTTGGAGGCTTTCTCATAGCTAGTTTACTCCTTGAGTAAAGGCTTATAACTGAAGAATAATAAATGACATTGCGCTGTTTGGGATACATTGGATTTCTAGGAGGCTTTGTAGTAGCTCTTTCAATCTCAAATGTTGTCACAATATTGAAAACTGAGTTAGCTTAACGTGGGCGTTGGACTCATGCCATTTTGAGCTCTAAATCAAAAGCTAAAGGCGATTTAGTGAGTACATGTCAAGTTGGTCATCTAGTTAAAATGGTCATTCTAAACTGATCATTAGTGCTCCTTGATTAAAGGCTTATAAATGAAGCATAATGCGTGATAGATTGGGTTACTTGGAGGCTTTGTCGCAGCTATTTCGGTCTTAAATTTTGTCACAATACAGAAAATTGAGCAAGATTAACGTGAGCGTTGGATTTGTGTTATTTTGAACTCTAAATCAAAAGTTACGGACGATTTAGTGCTGACTTGTCAAGTTGATCAGCTATTTAAAATGATCATAATAAACTTGACTTGCATTACTTGGAGGCTTTATCGTAGCTATTTCAGTCTCAAATATTATCACAATATTGAAAATTGAGCTAGATTAACGTGGGTGTTGGATTTATGTCATTTTGAACTCTAAATCAATTGCTAAAGATGATTTAGTGCACATATGTCAAGTTGATCAGCTACTTAAATTGACTATTCTAAACTGATCACTAGAGCTCATTGAGCAAAGGTTTATAAAGGAAGCATAATACATCCCATCACACAGTTTGGGATTGATTGCATTACTTGGAGGTTTTGTCGTAGGTATTTTGGTTTTAAAGTTTTATCACAATATAGAAAATTGAGCTAGATTAATGTGGGCGTTGGATTCGTGTCATTCTGAACTCTAAATCAAAACATACGGACAATTTAGTGAGGACATGTCAAGTTTATCGGCTAGTTATATTGATCATTCTAAACTGATCAATGGTGCTCATTGAGTAAAGGCGTATAAATGAAGCATAATGCATGGCATCACGCAATTTGGTATAGATTGGATTACTTGAGGGCTTTGTCCTAGCTCTTTCAGTCTCAAATGTTCTCACAATATTGAAAATTGAGTTAGATTAACGTGGGCGTTGGATTCATGTCATGTGGAGCTCTAAATTAATTGCTAAACACGATTTAATGCGTACATGTCAAGGTTATCAGCTAGTTAAATTTGAGGTACCTTGATGTGTAGGATTCATGTCATTCTGAAGTATAAAGGAAAAGTTACACACGATTTAGTGTCGACATGTCAATTTTACCAACTAGTTAAATTGATCATTCTAAATTGATCATTGGTGCTCATTGAGAAAAGATTTACAAATAATGCATAATGAATGGCATCAGGTAGTTTGGGATACATTGGATTATTTGGAGGCTTTGTCGTAGCTCTTTCAGTCTCAAATGATGTCACACTATTAAAAATTGAGCTAGATTAACATGCGCATTGGATTCATATTATTTTGAGCTCAAAATTAATTGTTAAAGTCGATTTAGTGCGGACATGTCAAGTTTATCAGCTAGTTAAAATGATCATTCAAAACTGGTCATTGGTATTCATTGAGCAAAGGTTTTCAAAAGAAGCATAATGCATAGCACCACGCTGTTTGGGATTCATTGGATTACTTGGAGACTTTGCCATAGCTCTTTCAATCTCAAATGTTGTCACAATATTGAAAATTGAGCTAGATTAACGTCGGTGTTTGATTCATGTCATTTTGAGCTCTAAATCAGTTGTTAAAGAAGATTTAGTGCCGAAATATCAAGTTGATTAGATAGTTAAATGATCATTATAAATTGATCATTATAAATTGATCGTTATTGCTCCTTGAGTAAAGGCATATGAATGAAGCATAATGCATGTCATCACAAAGTTCACAATAGATTGGATGATTTTAAGGCTTTGTGGTACCTCTTTCAGTCTCAAATGTTGTCAGAATATAGAAATTCGAGATAGCTTAACGTGGGCGTTGGATTCGTGTCATTCTAACTATAGATCAAAAGTTATGGATGATTTAGTGCGTACAAGTCAAGTGGATGGGCCAGTTAAAATGATCATTCTAAACTGATCATTGGTGCTCCTTTAGTAAAGGCTTATAAATGAAGCATAATGTATGGCATCACACAGTTTGGGATACATGGATTACGTGGAGGCTTTGTTTTACCTACTTTGGTCTTCAATGTTTGTCACAATATAGAAATTTGAGCTAGCTTAACATTGGCATTGTTGGATTCAAGTAATTAGGAACGCTAAATCAAAAGTTACAGACGATTTAGTGCGGACATTTCAAGTTAAATTAATCATTCTAGACTGACTATTAGTGCTCCTTGAGTAAAGCCTTATAAATGAAGCATAATGCATGGCATCACGCAGTTCAGGATAGATTGGATTATTTGATGGCATTGTAGTAGCTCTTTCAGTCTTAAACGTTCTCACAATATAGAAATTTGAGCTAGATTAATGTGAGCTTTGGATTCGTGTCATTATGAACTCTAGATCAAAAGTTGCGAACGATTTAGTGCGTACATGTCAAGTTGATCGGCCAGTTAAAATGATCATTCTAAACTGATCATAGGTGGTCCTTTAGTAAAGGCTCATATATGAAGCGTACTGCATGACATCTCGTAGTTATGGACGATTATGTGTGGGCATGTCAAGTTTATCGGCTAATTAAATTGATCATTTGTGCTCTTGAGCAAACGTTTACAAATAAAGCATAATCCACGACAACACCCAGTTTGGGAAAGACTGGATTACTTGGAGGCTTTGTCTTAGCTAATTCGGCCTTAAATTTTATCACAATATAGACAATTTAGGTAGTTTAACGTGGGCATTGGATTTGTGTCAATCTGAACTCTAAATCAAAAGTTTGATGATTTAGTGCGTACATGTCAAGTTCATCGGACAGTTAAAATGATCATTCTAAACCGATCATTGGTGCTCCTTGAGTAAAGGCTTTTAAATGAAGCATAATCCAAGTAGCACGCAGTTTGGGATATATTGGATTACTTGGTGCCTTTGTCGTAGCTATTTCAGTCTCAATTGTTCTCACAATATTAAAAATTGAGCTACATTAACGTGGGTGTTGGATTCATGTCATTTTTAGATCTACATCAAAGGTTAAAGAGGATTTAGTGATGACATGTGAAGTTGTATCAGCTAGTTCAAATGATCATTCTAAACTGATAATTGGTGCTAATTAAGCAAAGGTTTACAAATGAAGCATAATGCTTGGTATCACGCAGTTTGGGATAGAATGAATTACTTGGATTCTTTGTCGTAGCTATTTCACTCTTAAATTTTGTCACAATATAGAAAATTGAGCTAGCTTAACGTGGGTGTCGTATTCGTGTCAGTCTGAACTCTAAATCAATTAAAACTTACGCATGATTTAGTGCAGACATGTAAAGTTGATCGGGCAGTTAAAATGATTATTATAAACTTATCATTGGGGCTCCATGAGTAAAGTCTTATAAATGAAGCATAATGCATGGCATCACGCACTTTGGGATACATTTGGATTACTTGGTGGCTTTGTCATAGCTCTTCCAGTCTCAATTGTTCTCACAACATTAAAAATTGAGTTAGATTAATGTGGGTGTTGAATTCATGTCATTTTGCGATCTAAAATAAAGGTCCAAGAGAATTTAGTGCGGACATGACAAGTTGTATCAACGAGCTACAATGATCATTATAAACAAATCACTGGTGCTAATTGAGCAAAGGTTTCCAAGTGAAGCATAATGCATGTCATCACGCAGTTTGGGATAGAATGAATTACTTGGAGTATTTTTCGTAGCTAATTTGGTCTTAAATTTTGTCACAATATAGGAAATTGAGCTAGCTTAACGTGAGCGTTGGATTCGTGTCATTCTGAACTCTAACTAAAAAGTTACGCACAATTTAGTGCAGACATGTAAAGTTGATTGGCCAGTTAAAACGATCATTCTAAACTGATCATTGGTGCTCCTTGAGTAAAGGCTTATAAATGAAGCATAATGCATGGCATCACGCAGTTTAGAATACGTTGGATTACTTGGAGGCTTTGTCGTAGCTCTTTCAGTCTCAAATAATGTCGCAATATTAAAAATTGAGCTAGATTAATGTGGGCGTCGGATTCATGTCATTTTGAGCTCTAAATCAAAAGTTACAAACAATTCTGTGAGGACATATCAGTGATAACATATCAGTGAGGAAATATCAGTTAAAATTGATTATTCTAAACTGATCGTTGGTTCTCATTTAGCAAAGGTTTACAAACGAAGCACGATGCATGGCATCACGCAAGTTGGGATAGATTGTATTGCTTGGAGTCTTTGCCGTACCTATTTCGGTCGTAAATTTTATCACAATATAGAAAATTGAGCTAGCTTAAAGTGGGCGTTGGATTCGTGTCATTCTAAACACTAAATCAAATGTTACAGACGATTTAGTGCGGACAAGTCAAGGGGACCGACAAGTTAAAATGATCATTCTAAACTGATAATTGGTGCTCCTTGGGTAAAGGCTTATAAATGAAGCATAGTGCATGGCATCACACAGTTTGGGATACATTGGATTACTTGGAGAGTTTGTCATAGCTCATTCGGTCTCAAATTTTGTCACGATATTGAAAATTAAGATAGATTAACATGGGGTTGGATTCATGTCATTTTGAACTCTAAATCAAATGTTAAAGACGATTTAGTATATATATGCAAGTTTATCAGCAAGTTAAAATAATCATTCTAAACTAATCATTGCTGCTTATTGAGCAAATGTTTACAAATGAAGCATAATACATGACATCACACCGTTCGGGACAGGTTGGATTACTTGGAGGCTTTGTCTGTAGCTATTTCGGTATTAAATTTTGTCACAATATAGAATATTGAGCTAGTTTAACATGGACGTCGGATTCGTGTAATTCAGAATTTTAAATCAAAAGTTACAGAAGATTTAGTGCGGACATGTCAGTTTATCAGCTTGTTAAATTGATCATTCTAAATTGATCATTTGTGATAGTTGAGCAAAGGTTTTCCAATGAAGCATAATGCCTGGTATCATGCAGTTTAGGATAGACTGGATCACTTGGAGACTATTTCATAGCTATTTGCGTCTTAAATTTTAACACAGTATAGAAAATTGAGTTAGCTTAACGTCGGCGTATGAATCGTGTCATTTTACACTCTAAATGAAAAGTTACGGAAACTTTAGTGCGGAAAAATCAAGTTTATCGGCCAGTTAAATGATCATTCGAAACTGATCATTTGCACTCCTTGAGTAAAAGATTATAAATGAAGCATAATGCATGACATCACGCAGTTTGGGACACATTGGATTACTTGGAGGCTTTGTCGTAGCTATTTCGGTATTAAATTTTGTCACAATATAAAATATTGAGCTAGCTTAACATGGACGTTGGATTCATGTCATTTTCAACTCTAAATCAAAAGTTACTGACGATTATGTGTGGACATGTCAAGTTTATCAGCTAATTAAATTGGTCATTTTTCCACTTGAGCAAGCGTTTACAAATCAAGCATAATGCATGGCAACACCCAGTTTGGGAGAGACTGGATTAGTTGGAGGCTTTTTCTTAGCTATTTTGGCGTTATATTTTATCACAATATAGACAATTTAGCTAGCTTAACATGGGCATTGGATCTGTGTCAATCTGAACTCTAAACCAAAGGTTTCGGATGATTTAATGCGGACTTGTCAAGTTGATTGGACAGTTAAAATGATCATTCTAAACCGATCATTGGTGCTCCTTGAGTAAAGGCTTATAAATGAAGCATAATGCATGGCATCACGCAGTTTGGGATACATTGGACTACTTGGAGGCTATGTCATAGCTCTTTCAATCTCAAATAATAACACAACATTAAAAATTTAACTAGATTAACATGCTCGTTGGCTTCATGTCATTTTGACCTCTAAATCAAAAGTTAAGGATGATTTAGTGTGGACATGTCAAGTTTATCGGCTAGTTAAATTGATCATTCTAAACTGATCTTTGGTGCTCATTGATCAAAGGTTTACAAATAAAGCATAATTCATGGCATCAAGCAGTTTGGGATAGATTAGATTACTTGGAGCTTTTTCGTACCTATTTGGTCTGAAATTTTATCAAAATATAGAAAATTGAGCTAGCTTAACGTGGGTGATGGATTCGTGTCATTCATAACTCTAAATCAAAAGTTATAGACGATTTAGTGCGGACATGTGAAGTTCATCGGCAAGTTAAAGTGATCATTCTAAACTAATAATTGGTGCTACTTGAGTAAAGGCTTATAAATGAATCATAGTGAATAGCATCACGCAGTTTGGGATACATTGCATTAGTTGGACGCTTTGTAATAGCTCTTCCAGTCTCAGATTTTGTCACGATATTGAAAATTGAACTAGATTAGCATGGGGTCAGATTCAAGTCATTTTAAGCTCTAAATCAAATGTTAAGGACAATTTAGTGCGTACATGTCAAGTTGATCCGCTAGTTAAAATGATAATTCCAAATTGATCATTGGTGCTCGTTGAGCAAAGTTTACAAATGAAGCATAATACATGGCATCACGCCGTTTAAGATAGATTGGATTACTTGGAGGCTTTATCATAGCTATTTCGCTATTAAATTTTGTCATAATATTAAATATTGAGCTAGTTCAACATGGACGTTGGATTCGTGTAATTCTAAACTTTAAATCAAGAGTTGCCGATGATTTAGTGAGGACATGTTAAGTTTATCGGCTTGTTAAATTGCTCATTCTAAATTGATCATTTGTGATCATTGAGCAAAGGTTTACAAATGAAGCATAATACATGGCATCATGCAGTTTAGGATAGACTGGATTACTTGGAGACAATTTCGTAGCTATTTGGGTCTTAAATTTTATCCTAGTATAGAAAATTGAGCTACCTTAACATGGGCGTTGGATTCGTGTGAACCATAAATATAAAGTTACAGACGACTTAGTGTGGACAAATCAAGTTGATCGACCAGTTAAAATGATTATTCTAAACTCATCATTGGTTCTCCTTGAGTAAAGGCTTATAAATGAACCATTGGATTACTTGGTGGCTTTGTCGTTGCTATTTCGGTATTAAATTTTATCACAATATATAATACTGAGCTAGCTTAACATGGACGTTGGATTCGTGTCATTTTGAACTCTAAATCAAAAGTTACGGACGATTTTGTGTGGACATGTCAAGTTTATCGGCTAGTTAAATTGATCATTTGTTCTCCTGAGCAAAGGTTTACAAATGAAGCATAATGCATGGCATCACCCAGTTTAGGAAAGACTGTATTACTTGGAGGCTTTGTCTTTGCTATTTTGGCCTTAAATTTCATCACAATATAGACAATTTAGCTAGATTAATGTGGGCGTTGGATTCCTGTCAAGCCAAACTCTAAATCAAAAGTTTCAGATGATTTAGTGTGGACATGTCAAGTTGATCGGACAGTTGAAATGAACATTCTAAACTGATCATTGGTGCTAATTGAGCAAAGGTTTACAAATGAAGTATAATGCATGGCATAACGCTATTGGGGATAGAATGAAATACCTGGAGTCTTTGTCGTAGCTATTTCAGTCTTTTATTTTGTCACAATATAGAAAACTGAACTTGCTTAACATAGGCGTTGGATTCGTGGTCATTATGAACTCTAAATCAAAAGTTACGGATGATTTATTGCAGACATGTCAAGTTAATCGGCCAGTTAAAATGATAATTCTAAACTGATCCTTGGTGCTCCTTGAGTAAAGGCTTATAAATGAAGGATAATGTTTGGCATCACACAGTTTGGGATACATTGGATTACTTGTAGGCTTTGTCGTAGCTCTTTCAGTCTCAAATAATGTCACAATATTAAAATTTGAGCTAGATTAACGTGGGCGCTGGATTCGTGTGATTTTGAGCTCTAAATCAAAAGTTACGACGATTTAGTGTGGAAATGTAAAGTTTATCAGCTAGTTAAATTGATCATCCTAAACTGATCATTGGTGCTCATTGATCAAAGGTTTACAAATGAAGCAAAATGCATGGCATCACACAGTTTGGGATAGATTGGATTACTTGGAGCTTTCTCATATCTATTTGGGTCTTAAATTTTATCAAAATATAGAAAATTGAGCTAGTTAACCGTGGGTGTTGGATTTGTAATATTCTGAACTATAAATCAAAAGTTATAGACGATTTAGTTCGGACATGGAAAGTTGATTGGCAAGTTAAAATGATCATTCTAAACTGATAATTGGTGCTTGTAAAAGGCTTATAAATGAAGCATAGTGTGTGGCATCACGAAGTTTGGGATACATTGGATTACTTGGAGGCTTTGTCATATCTCTTTCAACCTCAAATGTTGTCACGATATTGATAATTGAGCTAGATTAACATGGGGTTGGATCTTGTTATATTGAGCTCTAAATCAAATCTTAATGACGATTTAGTACGTACATGTTAAGTTGATCAACTCTTTCAGTCTCAATTGTTGTCACAACATTAAAAATTGAGCTAGATAAATGTGGGTGTTGAATTCATGTCATTTTGCGCTCTAAATCAAAGGTTAAAGAGGATTTACTGCGGAAATGTCATGTTGTATCAGCTAGCTAAAATGATTATTATAAACTGATCATTGGTGCTAATTGAGGAAAGGTTTACAAGTGAAGCGTAATGCATGGCATCACTTAGTTTGGGATATAATGAATTACTTGGATTTTTTGTCTTATCTATTTCAGTCTTAATTTTGTCCCAATATAGAAAATTGAGCTAGCATAAAAAGAGTGTTGGATTCGTGTCATTCTGAAATCTAAATCAAAAGTTATGGACGATTAAGTGCAGGCATGTCAAGTTGATCAGCCAGTTAAAATGATCATTCTAAACTGATCATTGGTGCTCCTTGAGTAAATGCTTATAAATGAGGCATAATGCATGGCATCAAGCAGTTTGAGATACATTGGATTACTTGGAGTCTTTTTCGTAGCTCTTTCAGTCTCAAATAGTTTTGCAATATTAATAATTGTGCTAGATTAATGTGGGTGGTGGATTCATGACATTTTGAGCTAGTTACGAATAATTCAATGCTGGTTATGGATAATTCAGTGCGGACATATCAAGTTTATCGGCTAGTTAAATTGATCATTCTAAACTGATCATTCTAAACTGATCATTGGTGTCCATTTAGCAAAGGTTACAAACGTAGCATGATGCATGACATCACGCAGTTTGGGATAGATTGGATTACTTGGAGGCCTTGTGGTAGCTATTTCGGCCTTAAATTTTATCACAATATAGAAAATTGAGATAACTTAACGTGGGTATTCGATTCGTGTATAATCATCAATTACAGACATTGGTAAACGACCCAAAGCTATTGATTTTTTCTATTTTTTTTTTGCTATATTAAAAATTCATAAATTAGAACTCTTGGTAAATGTGAAATACTTATTTTATATTGTGAACTCTAAATCAAAATTTATGGACGATTTAGTGCGGATATATCAAGTTGATCGGCCAGTTAAAATGATCATTAAAACTTGATCAATAGTGCTGCTTAAGTAAAGGCTTATAAGTGAAGCATAATGCATGGCATCACTCAGTTTGGGATACATTGGATTAGTTGGAGCTTTGTCGTAGCTATTTCTGTCTGAAATTTTATCATTATACAGAAGATTGAGCTAGCATAAAGTGGGCGTTGGATTCATATCATTCTAAACTCTAGATTAAACGTTACGGACGATTTAGTGTGGACAGGTCAAGTTGATCGGCCAGCTAAAATGATAATTCTAAACTGATCATTGGTACTCATTAAGTAAAGTTTTATTTATGAAACATAATGTATGGCATAACGCAGTTTGGGATACAATGGATTACTTGGAGGCTCTTTCTTAACTCTTTCAGTCTCAAATGTTGTGACAATATTGAATATTGAGCGATATTAATGTGGGCGTTGGATTCATGTAATTTTGTGCTCTAAATCAAATGTTACAGAAGATTTAGTGTGGACATGTCAAGTTGATCCGCTAGTTAAAATTATCGTTCTAAATTTATCATTGGTCCTCATTGAGCAAAAGTTTACAAATGAAGCATAATATATGGTATCACGCAGCTTGGGAATGATTGGATTACTTGGAAACTTTGTCGCTCCCATATCGGTCACAAATTTTGTCACAATATAGAAAACCAAGCTAGCTTAACGTGGGCATTGGCTTTGTGTCATTCTGAACTCTAAATCAAAAGTTACGGATGATTTAGTGTGGACATGTCAAGTTGATCGGCCTATTAAAATGATCATTCTAAACTGATCATTGGTGCTCATTGAGCAAATGTTTACAAATTAAGCATAACGCATTGCATCACACAGTTTGGGATAGATTGTATTACTAGGAGGCTTTGTCGTACCTGTTTTTGTCTTAAGTTTTGTCAAAATATAGAAAAATGAGCTAGCTTAACGTATGCATTGGATTCCTATCATTCTGAACTCTAAATAAAAAATTACGCACATTTTAGTGTAGACATGTCAAGTTGATCGGCAAGTTAAAATGATACTGATCATTGGTTGTCCTTGAGTAAAGGTTTACAAATAAAGCATAATACAAGACATCATGCAGTTTTGGATTCATTTGGAGGCTTTTTCGTAGCTTTTTCGGTCTCAAGTGTTGTCAGAATATAGAAAATTGAGGTAGCTTAAAGTGGGCTTTGGATTCGTGTCATTCTAAACTGCAAATCAAAAGTTACGGGCGATTTATTGCGGTCATGTCAAGTTTATCGGCTAGTTAAATTGATCATTCTAAACTGATCATTGGGCTTATTGAGCAAAGGTTTACAAATGAAGCATAATGCATGACATCACACAGTTTTGGATTCATTGGATTACTTGGAGGCTTTGTCGTAGCTCTTTCGGTCTCAAATGTTTTCACAATATAGAAAATTGAGCTAGCTTAACCTGGGCATTGTATTCGTGTCATTCTAAACTCTAAATCAAAAGTTACGGACAATTTAGTGCGGATATATCAAGTTGATCAGCTAGTTAAAATGATCATTCTAAACTGATCGTCGGTGCTTATTAAGCAAAGGTTTACAAATGAAGGATAATGAATGGCATCACGCAGTTTGGGATAGATTAGATTACTTGGAGGCTTTTTCGTAGTTATGTGGGTCTTAAATTTGGTCACAATATAGAAAACTGAGCTAGCTTAACATGAGCGTTGGATTCGTGTCATTCTGAACTCTAAATCAAAAGTTACGGACATTTTAGTGTGGACATGTCAAGTAGATCAGCTAGTTAAAATGTTACTTCTAAAATGATCATTGGTGGTCCTTGAGAAAAGGTTTACAAATGAAGCATAATGCATGGCATCACGCAGTTTGGATAGATTGGATTACGTGGAGGTCTTTCGTAGCTCTTTCAGCCTTAAATTTTATCCCAATATATAAAATTGAGCTAGCTTAATGTGGGCGTTGGATTCATGTCATTCTTAACTCTAAATCAAAAGTAACGGATGATTTAGTGCGGACATGTCAAGTGGATCAGCTAGTTAAAATAATCATTCTAAACTGATCATTGGTGCTCATTGAGCAAATGTTTACAAATGAACCATAATGCATTGCTTCACGTAGTTTGGGAATGATTGGATTACTTGGAGGCTTTGTCGTAGCTATTTCGTTTTTAAATTTTGTTACAATATATAAAATTTATCTAGCTTACCGTGGGCATTGCATTCATGTCATTATGGACTATAAATCAAAAGTTATAGACGATTTAGTGCGAACATGTCTAGTTTATCGGATAGTTAAATTGATCATTCAAAACTGATCATTGGTGCTCATTGAACAATGGTTTACAAAAGAAGCATAATGCATGGCAACCAACTGCTTGAGATATATTGGATTACTTGAAGGCTTTTTCGTAGCTATTTCGGTTTTAAATATAATCAAAATATAGAAAATTGAGATAGCTTAACGTGGGTATTGGACTCATGTTATTTTGAGCTCCAAATCAAATGTTAAAAACGGTTTAGTGCGGACATCTCAAGTTGATCAGCTAGTTAAAATGATCATTCTAAACTGATCATTGGTGCTCATTGAGCAAAGGTTTACAACTGAAGCATAATGCATTGCATGCAGCAGTTTTGGATGGATTGGATTACTTGGAGGCTTTTTCATTGCTATTTTGGTCTTAAATTTAATCGAAATATAGAAAACTGAGCTAGCTTAACGTTGGCATTCGATTCGTGTCACTCTAAACTCTAAATCAAAAGTTATGGAGGATTTAGTGCGAACATGTCAAGTTTATCGGCTAGTTAAATTGATCATTCAAAACTGATCATTGGTGCTCATTGAGCAAAGGTGTACGAATGAAGCATAATGCATGACATCCAACAGTTCCGGATAGATTGGATTCCTTGAAGGTTTTGTCATAGTTATTTCGGTCTTAAATTTAATTACAATATAGACACCTGAGCTAGCTTAACGTGGGTGTTGGATTCGTGTCACTCTAAACTCTAAATCAAAAGTTACGGACGATTTGGAGCAGACATGTTAAGTTGATCGGCCAGTTAAAATGATAATCATAAACTGATCATTTGGTGCTTCTTGAGTAAGGGGTTATAAATGAAGCATAATCCATGGTATCACGCAGTTCGGGATACATTTGATTACTTGGAGGCTTTATCATAGCTCTTTCAAACTTAAATGTTGTCACAACATTGAAAACTAAGCTAGGTTATCATGGGCGTTGGATTCATATCATCTAGAGCTCTAAATCAAATGTTACGAACGATTTAGGACAGACATGTCAAGTGGATGAGCTAGTTAAAATGATCATTCTAACCAGATCATTGGTGCTCATTGAGCAAAGGCTTACAATTGAAGCATAATGCATGGCATCATGCAGTTATGGATATATTGGATTACTTGGACACTTTGTCATAGCTATTTCGGTCTTGAATTTTGTCACAGTATACGAAATTGAGCTAGGTTAATGTCGGCATTGGATTCATGTCATTCGGAATTCTATATGAAAAGTTACAAACGATTTGGTGCGGACATGTCAAGTTTATTGGCTAGTTAAATTGATCATTATAAACTGATCATTGGTGGTCCTTCAGTAAAGACATATAAATGAAGCATAATGCATGACATCACACAGTTTGGGGTACATTGGATTACTTGGAGGCTTTGTCAAAGCTCTTTCACTCTCAAATGTTGTCACAACATTAAAAATTGTGCTACACTAACCTGGCCATTGGATTCATGTCATTTTCAGCTCTAAATCAAATGTTAAAGCCGATTGAGTGTGGACATTTCAAGTTGATCAGCTAGTTAAAATGATAATTCTAAACTGATCATTGCTGCTCATTGAGCAAATGTTTACATATGAACCATAATGCTTGGCATCACGAAGTTTGAAAAGATTGGATTACTTGGAGGCTTTGTCGTAGATATTTCGTTGCTAAATTTTGTCACAATATAGAAAATTGAAATAGCTTACCGTGGGCATTTGATTCATGTCACTCTAAACTATACATAAAAAGTTACAGACGATTTAGTGCGTACATGTCAAGTTTATCGGCTAGTTAAATTGATTATTCTAAACTGATCATTAATGCTCATTGAGAAAAGCCTTCGTCGTAGCTATTTCGGTTTTAGTGTTGTTACAATATAGAAAATTGAGCTAGCTTAACGTGGGCGTTGGATTTGTGTCATTCGGAACTCTAAATCTAAAGTTATGGACGATTTAGTGCACACATGTCAAGGTTATTGTCCAGTTAAAATGATAATTCTAAACTGATCTTTGATGCTCCTTAAGTAAAGGCTTATAAATGAAGCATAATACATGGCATCATGCAGTTTGGGATACATTGAATTACATGGAGGCTTTGTAGCTCTCTCAGTCTCAAATGCTTTCACCATATTAAAAATTGAGCTAGATTAACATGGGCATTGTATTCATGTAATTTTGAACTCTATATCAAAAGTTAACGATGATTTTGTGCGAACATTTCAAGTTGATCAGTTTGTTAAAATGATCATTCTAAACTTATTATTGGTGTTCTTTGAGCAAAGGATTACAAATGAACCATAACGCATGACATCACACAGTTTGGGATAGATTGGATTGCTTGAAGGCTTTATCGTAGCTATTTTGGTCTTAAAATTTGTCACAATATAGAATATCGAGCTAGTTTAACGTGGGCGTTGAATTAGTGTCATGCTTAACTGTAAATCAAAAGGTACAGATTATTTAGTGAGGACATGTGAAGTTGATCGGCCT
This sequence comes from Pugionium cornutum, assembly GCA_018901935.1. Lineage (NCBI taxonomy): Eukaryota > Viridiplantae > Streptophyta > Magnoliopsida > Brassicales > Brassicaceae > Pugionium > Pugionium cornutum. Next base: position 19,733,932 of record CM032155.1, read on the forward strand.
GTAAAAATGATCATTCTAAACTGGTCATTGGTGCTCCTTGAGTAAAGGCTTATAAATGAAGCATAATGCATGGCATCATGAAGTTTACGATACATTGGATTACTTGGAGGCTTTGTCGTAGCTCTTTCACTCTCAAATGTTGTCACAATATTGAAAATTGAGCTAGACTAACGTGGCCGTTGGATTCATGTCATTTTGAGCTCTCAATAAAATGTTTAAAACGATTTATTGCGGACATGTCAATTTGATCAGCTTGTTAAAATGATAATTCTAAACTAATCATTGGTGCTCATTGAGCAAAGGCTTATTAATGAAGCATAATGCATGACATCACGCAGTTTGGGATACATTGGATTACTTGCAGGCTTTGTCGTAACTCTTTAAGTCTCAAGTGTTGTCAAAATATAGAAAATTGATCTAGATTGAAGTGGGCATTGGATTCATGTCGTTTTGAGCTCAAAATCAAATGTTACAGATGATTTAGTGCGGCCACGTCAAGTTGATCAGCTAGTTAAAATTATCATTCTAAACTGATCATTGGTGCTCATTGAGCGAAGGTTTACAAATAAAGCATAATGCATGGCATCACGCAGTTTGGCATAGATTGGAATACTTGGAGGCTTTGCGTACCTATTTCTGTTATAAATTTTGTCACAATATAGAACATTGAGATAGCTTAACGTGGATGTTGGATTCGTGTCATTCTGAACTCTAAATTGAAATGTTACGAACGATTTAGTGCGGACATGTGAATTTGATCAGCTAGGTAAAATGATTATTCTAAACTGATCATTGGTGCTCATTGAGCAAACGTTTACAAATGAAGCATAATGCATGCCAAAACGCAGTTTGGGATAGATTGGATTATTTCGAGGCTTTTTCGTAGATATTTCGGTCTTAATTTTTTTCAATATATAGAAAGTTGAGCTAGCTTAACGTGGACGATGGGTTCATGTCATTCTGAACTCTAAATCAAAAATTACGGATGATTTAGTGTGCACATGTCAAGTTTATCGGCCAGTTGAAATGATAATTCCAAACTGATCATGGGTGCTCCTTGAGTAAAGGCTTTTAAATGAAGCATAATGCATGGCATCACGCAGTTTGGTATACAGTGGATTACTTAGAGGCTTTGTTGAAGCTTTTTCAATCTCAAATGTTGTCAAAATATTGAAAATTAAGGTAGATTAACGTGGGCGTTGGATTCATGTCATTTTGAGATTTAAATGAAATGTTACAGTAGTGCGGACATGTCAAGTTGATTAGCTAGTTAAAATGATATTTTAAAACTGATCATTAATGCTCATTGAGCAAAGGTTTTCAAATGAAGCATAATGTAGAATATTAAGCTAGCTTAACACGTGGGCATTGGATTTGTGTCATTGGATAGATTGGATTACTTGGAGGATTGGTCGTAGCTATTTTGGTCTTAAATTTTGTCACAATATAGAATATTAAGCTAGCTTAACACGTGGGCATTGGATTCGTGTCATTTTGAACTTTAAATCAAAAGTTACATACGATTTAGTGCGGACATGTCAAGTTGATCGGCTAGTTTAAAGTGATCATTCTAAAGTGATCATTATTGTTCATTTAGTAAAGGCTTATAAATGAAGCATAATGCATGGCATCATGCAGTTTAGGATATATTGGATTACTTGAGGCCTTAGTGGTAGCTCTTTCAGTCTCAAATGTTGTCCCAATATAGAAAATTGAGCTAGCTTAACAGGGGCGTTGGATTTGTGTGATTTTGAACTCTACATCAAATGTTAAAGACGATTTAGTGTAGACATGTCAAGTTGATCAAATAGTTAAAATGATCATTCTAAACTGATCATTGGTGCTTATTGAGCAAAGGTTTACAAATGAAGCATAATGCATGACATCACGCAGTTTGGGATAGATTAGATTACTTGGAGACTTTGTCTTAGGTATTCCGGTCTTAAATTTGGCACAATATAGAATATTGAGCTAGCTTAACGTGGGTGTTGGATTCGTGTCATTCTCAACTCTAAATCAAAAGTTATGTACGATTTAGTACAAAATATCATGTTTATCGGCTAGTTAAATTGAGCATTCTAAGCTGATCATTAGTGCTCATTGAGAAATGGTTTAAAAATGAAGCATAATGCATTGCAGCACGCAATTTGGGATACATTAGACTACTTGGTGGCTTTGTCGTAGCTTTTTCAGTCTCAATTGTTGTCACAATATTAAAAATTTAGCTAGATTCACGTAGGCGTTTGATTCAGGTCATTTTGAACTCAAAATCATGGGTTAAAGAGGATTTAGTGCGCACATGTCAAGTTGTATCAGCTAGTTAAAATGATCACTATAAACTAATCATTGGTTCTAATTGAGCAAAGGTTTACAAATAACGCATAATGCATGGCATCACGCAGTTTAGGATAGAATGAATTACTTGGAGTCTTTGTCATAACTATTTTGGTCTTAAATTTTGATACAATATAGAAAATTGAACTAGCTTAACATGGGTGTTGGATTCATGTCATTCTGAACTCTAAATCAAGAGTTACAGACTATTTAATGCATGCATGTCAAGTTGATCAGCCAGTTAAAATGATCATTCTAAACTAATTGGTGCTCCTTCAGTAAAGGCTTATAAATGAAGCATAATGCATGGCATCACGCTGTTTGGGATACATTGGATTACTTGGAGGTTTTGTCGTAGCTATTTCAGTCTCAAATGTTGTCTCAATATTGAAATTGAGCTAGACTAACGTGGGGTTGGATTCATGTCATTTTCTACTCTAAATCAAATGTTAAAGTCGATTTAGTGCGGACATGTCAAGTTGGTCAGCTAGTTAAAATGATTATTTTCAACTGATCATTGGTGGTCATTGAACAACGGTTTAGTGCGGACATGTTAGAGACGATTTAGTGCAGACATGTTAGAGACGATTTAGTGCAGACATGTTAGAGACGATTTAGTGCTGACATGCCAAGTTGATCGAGCACTTAAAATGATCATTCCTATCTTATTATTCTAAACTGATCATTCTAAACTGGTCATTAGTGCTCCATGAGTAAAGGCTTATATTTGAAGCATAATGCATAGCATCACGCAGTTTAAGATACATTGGATTACTTGAAGGCTTTGTGTTATCTCTTTCAGAAAATTGAGATAAGTTAACGTGGGCTTTGGATACATGTAATTCTAAACTTTAAATAAAAAAGTACAAACAATTTAGTGCGAAAATGGCAAGTTGATCGGACACTTAAAACGATCATTCTAAACTGATCATTGGTGCTGCTTGAGTAAAGGCTTATAAATGAAGCATAAGGCATGGCATCACGCAGTTTGGGATAAATTGGATTACTTGAAGGCTTTGTGGTGGCTCTTTTAGTCTCAATGTTGTCACAATATAGAAATGGAGCTAGCTTGACGTGGGCTTTAGATTCGTGTCATTGTGAACTCAGAATCAAAATTTACACACGAGTTAGTGCGTACATGTCAAGTTGATCGACAAGTTAAATGATCATTCTTAACTGATCATTGGTGCTCCTTAACTAAAGGATTATAAATGAAGCAAAATGCATGGAATCACACAGTTTGGGATACATTGGATTACTTTGAGGCTTTTTCGTAGCTATTTCCGTCTTAAATTTTTTCATAGTATAGAAAATCCAACTAGCTTAACGTGGAAGTTGGATTCATGTCATTCTGAACTCGAAATAAGAAGTTAGAGAAAATTTAGTGCGGACATGTCAAGTTGATCAGCAAGTTAATGTGATCAATTTAAACTTATCATTGGTGCTCCTTGAGTAAAGGCTTATAAATGAAGCATAATGCATGGCATCACGCAGTTTGGGATACATTGGATTACTTCGAGGCCTTACCCATAGCTCTTTGAGTCTCAAAATTTTCAATAATATGGAAATCTTAGCTTGCTTAACTTAGGAGTTGGATTCATGTAATTTTGAGCTCTAAATCAAAACTTAAAGAAAATTTAGAGCAGACATGTCAAGTTGACCAGCTAGTTAAAATGATTATTCTAAAGTGATCATCGGTGCTCCTTGAGTAAAGGATTATAAATGAATCATAATGCATGGCATCACACAGTTTTTGATAGATTGGATTACTTTGAGGGTTGTTCGAAGCTCTTTCGGTTTTAAATTTTGTCACGATATAGAAAATTGAGCTAGAATGCTCTTTCATGCATTCTGAATTCTAAATCAAAACCTAAGGGAGATTTAATGCCGACATGTCAAGTTGATCACCCAGTTAAAAGGATCATTTTAAACTGATCATTGGTGCTCCTTGGATAAAGGCTTATAAATGAAATAGAATGTATGGCATCACGCAGGTTGGGTACACTGGATTACTTTGAGGCTTTTTCGCTCTTTCAGTATCAAATATTGTCACAATATATAAAATTGAGCTAGCTTAACATGGGCAATGGATTAGTGTCATTCTGAACTCTAAATCAAATGATACAGACGATTTAGTGTGGACATATCAAGTTGATCGGCCAGTTAAAAACGATCATTATATACTGATCATTGTTGCTCTTTGAGGAAAGGCTTATAAATGAAGCATAATGCATGGCCTCACGAAGTTTTGGATAGATTGGATTACTTGAAGGCTTTTTCGTAGCTATTTTGGTCTTATATTTTGTCATAATATAGAAAATTAATCTAGCTTAACGTGGGTGTAAGGTTCATGTCATTATGAACTCTAAATAAAGAGTTACCGACGATTTAGTAGGGAGATATCAAATTGATCGGCCAGTTAAATTGATCATTCTGCACTAATCATTGGTGCTCGTGAGTAAAAGCTTATATATCAAGCATAATGCATGGCATCACGCAGTTTGGATTACATTGAATTACTTTGAGGCTTTGCCGTAGATCTTTCAGTCTCAAATATTGTCATAATATAGAAAATTGAGCTAGCTTAACGTGAGAAATGGATTCGTGTCATTCTGAAGTATAGTCAAAAGTTAAGGACGATTTAGTGTGGTCATCAAGTTGATCAACTACTTAAAATGATAATTCTAAACTGATCATTGGTGCTCCTTGAGTAAAAGGCTTAAAAATGAAGCATAATGCATGGCATCACGCAGTTTGGGAAAGATTGGATTAATTGGAGAATTTTTCCTAGCTATTTCAGTCTTAAATTTTGTAACAATTGAGTAGATCGAGCTAGCTTAACGTGTGCATTGGATTCGTGTAATTCTGAACTCTAAATCAAAAGGTACGGACGATTTATTGCGGGAATGTCAAGTTGATCGGACAGTTGAAATGATCATTCTAAACTGATCATTGGTTCTCCTTGACTAAAGACTTATAAATGAAGCATAATGTGTGGCATCACATAGTTTTGGATACATTGGATTACTTGGAGGCTTTGACGTAGCTCTTTCAGTCTTAAAAGTTGTTTCGAATATGGAAAATTGAGCTACCATAACATGTGCATTGGGTTCATGTCATTTTGAGCTCTAATCAAAAGTTAAACAAGATTTAGTGTGAACATGTCAAGATGAACAACTAGTTAAAATAATCATTGTAAACTAATCATTGGTGCTCATTGAGTAAAGGCGTATAAATGAAGCATAATGCATAGCATCACACAGTTTGAGATAGATTGGATTGCTTGAAGGCTTTGTCATAGCTATTTTGATCTTAAATTTTGTCACAAAATAGAATATTGAGCGAGCTTAACATGGGTGTTGGATTCGTATCATTTTGAACTTTAAATCAAAAGTTACGAACGATTTAGTGTAGACAGGTCAAGTTGATCGCCAAGTTAAAATGATCATTCTAAACAGATCATTGGTGCTAATTGATTAAAGTCTTATAAATGAAGCATAATGCATGGCATCGCATAGTTATGGATACATTCGATTTGTTGGAGGCTTTGTCGTACCTCTTTCAGTCTCAAATTTTGTCACAATATGTGATGGGGACATCAGGTCGTATGGCCGGCCAGGAGACCAGACTGGCCGACCAGGGAGCTTGCCCGAGACAGCCGGGCCATTTGGCACGTCTGCCAGCCCAAGCGTTACCGCCGGACCATCGACCAGCCGGACCGGACCGACCAACATTGCCGGCGGAGAGGCCCAAACCTCCGGCCCAACTAGTGGTGACGTGGATGACACCGCCGGTCCAATTGGTGACGCCACCAGCTCCGGAATCAACTTGGCCGGCTCAGATTACATTTCGGCCAGTACCTCGCACAGTCCAGCCGGTACAAGCCGATCCAGCCGAGTGCACCACCATTTCAACATCTACACAAGGAGACTCGGACCAGATAAGCTACGAACTTCAAGACATGCATCTAGAGGAAGTCTCTACACCAGTGGTGCCACCAGGAGCAATGACAAGGTGCAGATCAAGGGCACTCTTCCACAAATTCAGCTTGTGGGTCGACAAGCTCCGAGAGGATGATCGACGAAGGACATTGTGCCAAGAGTGTAAAGAAGAGTCCAAAGGCATCTCAATAATGCAAAGGACAGGACGGCCACCTTCCATTTCTTGGCCGAGAGGTAAGAAATGTAAGTTTTCAAATTAGATATTTGCCTCTTTCTGTTTTGCAGGGTAGGATTTAGATTATTTACATTTTTTGAGTCAAAGACATTTTAGGAATAAGTCCTTTTCGGTTATGCACTTTGTAAGTTTTCCATTTGTGCACTTTTGTAAGTTTTCCATTTCTTTTCTTGAGTCGACCCTAGAAGGTCAAGCTGTCGAGCATATTAATAAGGCTCCTTCCAGCATTGTAGTTCAACAACCTGTTTGATAGTTAATAAAGTAGAACTTTCTTCCTACAAGTTTTCTCTCTAAGAGACTTGTGCGCTTAGAACCTAGTCGAGACCAGCCCTCCTATCTCTAAGTTTGTGATTTATCACGAGGTTCATCACCCCTCGTGTGGTTCACTTCACCCCTCCATCCAATACCAATAAAAAAACCCCTATCCAGAAGCTTAACGTCGAGTTTCTCACCTAAACTTCACCACACAGCCCACACGCATACAAGCTTGAATTCTAGGAGCAGAGTAACTTGTTCCTTTCTTTTGTATTACGCAATGGCAGAAGAAAATAGAGATGCAGCCGAGGCCATGATGGCCATGTTCACCACCCTCCAAACACAACTCGCATCAATCGACGAGAGGTTGGAGCGCGTGGAGAGGCCTGTGAGATTCCAAGCCATAAGGCACGTGAGGGCTGAGAAAGACTGTGCTGAGGGTCCTGAGCACCCTAGGACATGGCACAAACAGGAGGAGCCCCAGCCAGACGGAGATGAGGACGCACAGCCTCATGACTATCACCCTAGGCCGAGAGGGCCTCCACGGTGACCAGAAGCAGAAGGCGATGGCTTTGAGCCATATGGTCATCACCAGAGACCAAGAATGCCTCCCAGACATCATGAGGATGGAGATGAATACACCTACAACCGGGTAACTCATCCTGATGTCAAATTAACACCTCCTAGTTTTGCTAGAAAAGTAGACCCTGAAGCCTATCTTGATTGGGAGAGGAGGATGGATCACATCTTCGATCACTACAACCAACCCGGCCCGAGGAGAGTCTCCATGGCAGTAGCACAACTCATGGACAATGCCCTCATCTGGTGGGATCGTGAGGTGTCTGACCGAAGGAGGAAAATATTGAGGCCCGTAGACTCATGGGTTGACATGAAAGACCTCATGAGACAAAGGTTTGTTCCAACTTATTTTCATAGATATTTGCAACGACGTTTTCGTACTCTTAAGCTGGGCACCAGATCAGTAGAGGAGTACTATGAAGAGTTTGAGAGACTAAGGAACAGGCTGGAGCTCAATGACAATGAGGAGGCTTTGATGGCACAACTCTTGGATGGACTGCAAGAAAGAATCAGCCGCAAGGTGGAAAGGCAAATCTACAATGACTTCAAGGACTTGTTCCACCTATCTGTCCAGGCTGAGAAGCACATCAAGCGTAAGAGCCAAGACATCCGCAGCTAGCCTAAGACGCCTTGGGCACCAAGCAATATCTCCAAGCCCGTGGACAAAGGCAAGAGCATATAGATCGAGTCACGGTTCAAGAGCAATCCTCCTGAGCCAACCCGTGACCAGAGAGAGCCTAGTCAGTCCTCTAACCCTCAAAGTTCACGTGACATCACTTGTTTCAAGTGTAGGGGTCGCGGACACATCTCAAGGGAGTGCCCAAACAACTGGGTCATGCTGATTACGGAAGCTGGAGAGTATGAATCCCAAGATGAAGGGGACTATGAACCAGAAGGAGAATACGGTGACATTGAGTACCCTGATGTGCGGGGAAGTGCTGGTCACTAGACGCATTCTCAGTGCCATGGTAGATCCCTCAGCGACCATTCAAAGGGAGAACATCTTCCACAGCCGTTGCTCCATCAATGGCAAGGTATGTAACCTCATCATAGATGGTGGTTCTTGCACTAACGTTGCTAGTGCGTACATGGTTGATAAGCTAGGTCTAGAGAAGACAAGGCACCCTCGACCGTATAGACTGAGATGGCTCGATGACAAAGTGGAGCTCAAGATCCATGAGCAAGTCACTGTGCCATTCAGTGTGGGCAGGTACCAAGACCAGGTAGTGTGAGACGTGGTGCCAATGCAAGTTAGCCATCTTCTTCTAGGAAGGCCATGGCAGTTTGACAAGGAGACCAGGCATGATGACCGAACCAATCTCTACACTTTTGTGCATAACAAGAGAAAGGTCAGCCTAGCTCCTCTCACACCTGCCCAGGTACATGAGCTTCAACAGCAAATGAGTAAGGAAAAGAAGCTCATTAAGTCTAATTTTCTTATTCAACTAAGCCATGTCCGGAGAGCTTTAGCCTCGAAGGATTTAATGCTACTAATGGTTTTCAAAGAGGTTTTGAATGTAGAGAAAGAACAGGTAGAGCTACCTCCTGAAGTAGCAGCTCTCCTCAACAAATTCAAGGATGTATTTCCGGAGGAGATACCAGCAGGCTTGCCTCCCCTACGCGGCATAGAGCACCATATCGACCTCATGCCAAGAGCAGCCCTGCTGAACCGGCCAGCCTACCGGATGAGTCCAGAGGAGTCTAAGGAACTTGAGAAGCAAGTCAAGGAGCTCCTGGAGAAAGGCTATGTTCGAGAGAGTCTCAGTCCGTGTGCCGTACCAGTGCTGCTAGTGCCCATGAAGGATGCGACTTGGCGAATGTGCGTGGACTGCCGAGCAACCAACAACATCACAGTCAAGTACCCGCATCCGATACCACGGCTGGATGACATGCTAGATGAGCTTAGTGGAGCCACAGTCTTCTCCAGATAGACCTCAAGAGTGGATACCACCAGGTCAGGACGAAGGAAGGTGATGAGTGGAGGACTGCTTTCAAGACAAAGCAAGGGCTCTACGAGTGGACAGTCATGCCATTCGGCTTGACTAATTCCCCTAGTACCTTCATGCGCCTTATGAACCAAGTTCTTAGGGCGTACATCAGTAAGTTCATTGTAGTTTATTTCGATGACATTTTAGTTTACAGTAAATGCTTAAAGGATCACCTCACACATCTTGAATTGGTATTTAAAACCTTTCGACAAGAAGAGCTTTATGCCAATCTCAAGAAGTGCATCTTTTGTACTGATAAACTTGTCTTCTTAGGTTTTGTTGTAAGTTCACAGGGCCTACAGGTTGATGAAGAGAAGATTCGACCATACAAGAATGGCCAACACCAAGCAACACCAGCCAAGTGAGGAGTTTCCACGGTCTGGCCAGCTTCTACAGGAGATTCGTGCCCAACTTCAGCAGTATTACCTCACCATTGATGGCAGTAGTGAAGAAGAACGTGGGATTCAGCTAGGGAGAAGCTCAGGAGAAGGCATTCCAGGCCTTGATGGACAGCCTTACACAGGCAGCAGTGCTAGTCCTGGCCGACTTCAACAAGACGTTTGAAGTGGAGTGTGATGCCTCTGGAATAAGCATAGGAGCAGTGCTAACCCAAGGAGGGAGGCCAGTGGCATACTTCAGTGAGAAGCTAGGTGGTGCCTCACTCAACTACCCAACCTACGACAAGGAGCTCTATGCCCTAGTCCGAGCTTTGGTGACTTGGCAGCATTACTTGCTGTCCAAGGAGTTTGTGATCCACACTGATCACGAGACTCTCAAACATCTCAGTGGGCAAACCAATCTCAAGAGGAGACATGCCAGGTGGATGGAGTTCATAGAGACCTTCCGTACGTCATCAAGTACAAGAAGGGCAAAGACAATGTGGTAGCCGATGCACTATCAAGTAGGTTTACCTTGATATCCAACATGGAGGCAAAGGTCTTAGGGTTCGAGCACATCAAGGACCTATATAAGGATGATCCTGACCTTTCTGAGAGCTACAATGAGTGTGCCACAGGAAGCCATGGCAAGTTCTACCTCCATGAGGGGTTCTTGTTCCAAGAGAGAAGGCTATGCATACCACAAGGATCGTTACGAGAGCTTATCATCCTAGAAGCTCATGGAGGAGGACTCATGGGCCATCTTGGTGTCGACAAGACCCTAGCAGTGGTCAAGGAGCACTTCTACTGGCCACACATCAAAAGGTCAGTAGAAGCCCATTGTGCAAGGTGCATCACTTGCAAAAAGGCGAAATCCCGAGTGCACCCTCACGGGTGGCATCTCCCACTGCCCATACCGACACATCCAGGGGTGGACATATCAATGGACTTAGTTCTATGTCTGCCAAAAATCAACCACAAGGATGCGATCTTTGTAGTGGTAGATCGATTCTCCAAGATGGCACATTTCATTCCATCTGCCAATGTCAATGATGCCACGCAAACAGCCGAGCTGTTCTTCAGGGAGATAGTACGGCTTCATGGAGTGCCAAGGACCATCGTGTCAGACAGGGACACAAAGTTCCTCAGCCATTTCTGGGGGACCCTTTGGAGGAAGCTAGGCACGAAGGTGCTCTTCTCTATCACCTGCCATCCTCAAACCGATGGACAAACTGAAGTAGTCTACCGGACATTGTCGACTCTTCTCAGGACTACACTAGGGAAGAACCTCAAGACTTGGGTGGAGTGCTTGCCATTCATAGAGTTCGCATACAACCAAGCCTTGCACTCAGCAACCAAGAAGACCCCTAATACAAGCCTCGATTCAAGGCTTATATGCGCGTGGGCTGTTTGGATAAGGTTAGGTGAGAAACTCGACCTTAGACTTCTGGTATAGGGGTTTTTGGGTTGGTATTCGATGGAAGGGTGAAGTGAACCACACGAGGGGTGATGAACCTCGTGATAAATCACAAACATAGAGCTAGGTGGGCTGGTCTCAACTAGGTTCTAAGCGCACAGGATTCTTAGAGAGAAAACTTGTTGGAAGACAGTTCTACTTTATTAATATCAAAAAGGTTGTCGAACTACAATGCTGGAAGGAGCCTTACTAGTATGCTCGGCAGCTTGACCTTCTAGGGTCGACTCAAAGAAAGAAAAGGAAAGATTACAAAAGTGCACAAATGGAAAATGTACAAAAGTGCATAACCGAAAAAGGACCTATTCCTAAAATGTCTTTGACTCAAAAAATGTAAATATTCTATATCCTACCCTGCAAAATAGAAAGAGGCAAATATTCGTATTGAAAACTTACCTTACTTACCTCACGGCCAAGAAATGGAAGGTGGGCGTCCTTGTGGCATGCACGCGCCTTGCTCCTAGTCTTCGACTTGGAGTAGGGTTAGGAATCTTTGGGCCCTGACATCTCTTTCCACTAAAGCCCAAGTCTCTGAAGTCCCTTGCATTATTTAGAAGCCTATGGACTCTTCTTTGCACTTCTGGCCCATTGTCCTTAGTCGATCTTCTTCTACGAGCTTGTCGACCCATAAGCTGAACTTGTGGAACAGTGCTCTTGATCTGCTCTTTGTCATTGCTTCTGGTGGCACTACTGGTGTGGAGACTTCCTCTAGATGCATGCTCTGAAGCTGGTAGCTTATCTGGTCCGAGTTTCCTTGTGTAGAAGTTGAAATGCTCGTGTACTCGGCTGGATTGGCTGTACCGGCTGGACCGTGCGAGGTACTGGCCGGAATGCCTTCAGGACCAGCCAAGTTGATCCCGGAGTTGGCGGCGTCACCAGGGGGACCAGCGGTGTCATCCATGTCGCCACCAATTGTGCCGGAAGCTTGGGCCTCTCCGCCGGCAATGCTGATCGGTCCTGATGAGGACATCAGGTCGTACATCCGATTGCCCGAGGCAGCAGGACCAGCTGGCGCGCCTGCCGGACCAGACAGTACCGCCGGACCCTCGACCTATAGGACCAGACCGGTCAACATCGCCGGCGGAGAGGCCCAAGCTCCCGGCACACTTGGTGGGGACGTGAATGACACCGCCGGTCCCTCTGATGACACCGCCGACTCCGGGATCAACTTGGCCGGTCCTGAAGCCATTCCGGCCAGTACCGCACACAACCCATCAGGTACAGGCCATCCAGCCGAGTACACGCATTTCCACTTCTACACAAGAGGACTCGGACCAAATGAGCTACCAGCTCCAGGACATGCACTTAGAGGATGTCTCAACACCAGTAGTACCTCAAGGAGCAATAACAAGAAGCAGATCAAGGGTGCTCTTCCACAAATTCAGCCAATGGGTCAACAAGCTTCTAGAAGAAGATCGACTAAGGACAATGGGCCTAAAATACAAGGAAGAGTCCAGTAGCTTCTCAACAACACAAGGGACATCAGAGACTTGGGCTTTAGTGGCAAGAGAGGTCAAGGCCCAGAGACTTGTAACCCTACTCCAAGTCGAAGACTAGGAGCAAGGCGCGGGCATGCCACAAGGACGGCCACTTTCCATTTCTTGGCCATGAGGTAAGATAAGGTAAGTTTACATTCGAATATATTTGCCTCTTTCTGTTTTGCAGGGTAGGATCTAGTTGTTTACATTTTGAGTCAAAGACATTTTAGGAATAGGTCCTTTTTTTCGATTATGCACTTTTGTATCTTTTCCTTTTGTGCACTTTTGTAAACTTTCCATTTTTCTTTATTTGTGTCGACCCTAGAAGGTCAAGCTGTCGAGCATATTAATAAGGCTCCTTCCAGCATGTAGTTCGACAACCATTTTGATAATTAATAAAGATCGAATTTTCTTTCAACAAGTATTCTCTCAAGAGACTTGTGCGCTTAGAACCTAGTTGAGACCAGCCCTCCTAGCTCTAAGTTTGTGATTTATCACGAGGTTCATCACCCCTCGTGTGGTTCACTTCACCCTTCCATCGTTTACCAACCAGAAAACCCCTATCCAGAAGCCTAAGGTTGAGTTTCTCACCTAATCTTCTACAAACAGCCCACGCGCATACATCCTTGAATCAAGGCTTGTATCATTTTGGTATCAGAGCTTAAAGCTCCTAAAACCAGGTTGTTTCTATCCTTTTGCTTGTTTTGTTTTGTGTTCTTGCATTAGTTTCATTCGCATTCCAGAAAAAATAAAAAAAAAATAACCTCAAACTTCAAACCGAGTGCATCTAGCCTCCTACGTGTATCACTAGGGTTTAGAATTCACTTGTTGCATTGCATACGAGTTTTCCTTTTGTTTTATTCTTATTTCCATTAGTTTTAAGTTAATTTAAAAAGAAAAGGAAAAGAAAAGAGAAAGGAAAGAGGAGATATTTCGAAATTGGACAGCTAAGCATAAGCATCTAGAAGGTTTCCTTTTTTCTTGGTCGAATTTCCTTTCCTTAGGAATTTTGCCTTTTTGCATTTTTTCAAATCCCCTATAAAACGAAAAACTCTCCTAATAATTTAGGAGTAACCTAATTGTCTTCTTTCTTTGTAGCATACATGGGAGAAGAGAATAGAGACGCAGCTGAAGCCATGATGGCCATGTTCACCACACTCCAAACCCAACTCGCATCCATAGGCGAAAGGTTGGAGCGTGTGGAGAGACCAGTGAGATTCCAGGCCATAAGGCAC